>MU279856.1:0-97251 GCA_022385655.1 Xylaria intraflava | reverse complement strand
ATTACCCGATGCGCCAGCTCCCCCCCCGCCGCCCCCCCCCCCCATCCGGACGCGCGTCGAGCACATCCTCATGGGCCATGTCATCGCGGCGCTGTCTCTGCTGGAGCATCACGCGGGACAAGCTTGCGAATATCCGGTCTGTGAGGGCGCAGGGCTACAGGAACTACCCCGGCCAGGGGGCGACGCGGCCCGTGGACATGTACGTCTGGGCGCCGGTCGAGGTGGCGTCGCCCGTGTTCCGGTTCAGTGCGGACGCGAGACCGCTAATCGAGTCGCTCACCGTCATCTGCGACGCGCTCAAGTACCGCTTCCACACGCACCACCGCGCTATGCCGACGCTGGACCTGACGACGAGCATCTTCATCGGCCACACAGAGGGCTTCACGCTCCTCGAGCTGAAGAAGCTGGTGACGCTGTGGCTGGCCCTGGAGCACAAGCCCGCGACCCTGCGCTGGCAGCGACGCGCGTTCCCCGGGGGCTGCTGGCCATGCGGGTCGCGGCTCGGCGCGCTCGTAGCGCAGCCGCTTCATGATCCCCTGAACATCATGCCGTATCCTAGCGATGAGACGCGTGAGTTCTTCACGAAGGCAGATGCACGGCCATTTCAACGTCGCGGAAGTCATGAACGGGGTGGCGGATACAGACGAACTGTTTCTGCACACCGTGTGGCAGTACACCTCCGTCTCGCAGCTCGCGCGGGCCATGAAGACGACGGGGCCGCCGAACAAAACGTCGCTCGCGATCCGGTGCGAAGGGGGGGGGGGGTCATCGGACATCGTACCGGGCACCCGCGCGCCGACACCACTGCCGGGGCCGACAAGCCATTCCTGGGGATAATCGATCGGTGTTCGAGGGGTGCTCGAGTTCCGGCAGATGGGGCAAAGTCTGGAACGGGACACCATCATGGCGCGGGCGAACATCTGCGGCAAAGTCGTGAAGGCGGTCCGCGAGACGAACCACGTAGCGTTCTGGGAATTCATGCGCATGGCCTTGCGCAACGAGGTCTCGGTTTTCACGATGCTTGGCGTCGATAGGCCCGCGAGGATGCATTTCCGCGAGGACTGCGTTTATGGCTAGAGGGGATATTATATCCCCAAGACGGAGGCCACGGTCGACTACGGATTCCCTTTCTATAGGATGGGCCAGGAGAGACTTGGTCCCCGCGGACCTCAACGTCGGCCATTGCGGTACCCGTAACTGGTAGTTAGCTACCTAGATTGTACACACCGTAGTTTGGAGAGTGAGTGACATACTTGCTTTGGTAACCTTTTTCCTCGCCAGCCGTGTTCGTTTCTTGCTTGGTAAAAGCCCTGTGACTCTTGATCGTGAGATTTCTTCGACGGATATAGAAGCCTTGAACGCGACCAAACTAGATAGCTACACATCGCGGACTGGGTTAGAGAGGCGGTCGGATTCCACGCTGGCCGGATTGGGGAAACTGTCTTGAGATATATTTGTCCTCAGATCTATGTATTCTATGCGTTGCTAGAACACATGCTTGCGCTTACCCATATCCTTGATAAAAAATCAAATAGACCCTGTGGCTGAACGGCTAACTCCGTAGATAGATATTTATTTGGAAACATTTCGGCGGCTCTACCGGCCTCCCTTGGCCTTCCGTTGTCGCTCCCACTCCGCTCGCTCCTCCTCGTCGCTGCCAGAGAACTCGGCATCGTCATCACTTTCCTCCGCGGCGGGAACGTTTACGTGCGCATTGGCGGTGGCCTTAGGCTTTTTGATCTCATCGGGGCTAACGAAGTCGCCGGCGTGGAGAGCGGCGTACTCATGTTTCTGTATCAGCTCTCGGAGGCCTTTGTTTCTGGGATCGACTAGTTGGTAAGGTGTGAGTTTCGCTTTGTTCTTGACTCGCGTGCTCGATCCGGCCTCTAGCATCATCTCCACCAAGGCGTTGCCGAACTCGCGCTGTGCCGGGGGTTCGCTGTTGATCCATCGGATGGCGCTGTGCAGAGGTGTATCTCCTTCTGCGCGGTTTATGGGATCGCACTCGAATTCCGGTTGGTCGAGGAGCATGTCGATAATTTCGTCTGAGGTGAGAAAGGAGGGGTGTCAGTAATTCGGACTATGAAGACAGGATGAGAGGGAGAGAGCGAGGGCAGCGACACGCACAGTTCCCCTGTAGAGCGGCCTCGTGATAAATGTGGTTTCCCATTACGGTTGTTGTGTTGTTCATCAGAGCGGATATCTCCTCGTCATCTTTGCAGCCCCCGATTATCTCCTTCAATAGGTCGACGTTGTTTCGCCGACAGGCCTCAACAAGCCGCTCCTTCACAGACGCGCCCTGGACAGCAGTGTAAGTCTAAGTCGACTCGGGTCCTGTGGCTATATCGCATTTACCTCAAAAGTAGCAGCCATGTCTATGGACAACGGGGGCTTGTTTGCTGTGGAAGCTTGTCTATTTGCAGGCGTGGATGCCGAGTAGACGAGGAATCGAAGATCGAACCGAACCGAACCGAACCGACTCTAAAGGCGCAGGTCTCCGAGCGAAGTGGGCAACGAAGGTAAGAAAGCGAGTCTACTGAGATCGACGGTGTTCGCCGGCTGGTGTCATGGATCGGTAGAGAGAGGAAGAGGCATAGGTTCTGTTAGTACCGCACATGAAGCATGAATACCTAAAAGGTACGATTAGCGGTTCAGAAAGCGGTCGCAATTCTGGCAGCTCGTTTGGTTCACCAGTTGCCCCACAGCGGGGTCTGATTCATGTTCATATTGCCGTTAACGGGGCAAACCCCAGAAACGGGGCAAGTGGGGCAAGTGGGGACCCGGGCAAAAACCGGGGCAGGAGACAGACCAATGATAAGCGATGTCTGGCTTGTCGAATCCCCACCGGCTCCGTCAACCCATAGGCCTAAAGGTTGGCGACGGAAACCTTCAAATTCGCATACCATCTGTAATGAGTAATACGTAGGTCGGACCCGTCTCGAGATGCTGGAGTTATTCTCGCAGAAACTGATCATATCATATCATAGCGCGCATTCTGCACAGCAAAGCTAAAGCGAGAAAGTCTCGGCCGATTAATACGGTTTCTATTCCCACGATGCTGCTCTGTATGGAACCACATCACAATAGGAGAATGCAGAATACTAAGCTGATGTTCGAGTAGTCTGTCCGCAGTGTAGTAATATCTTGACCGTCTCGCCCTCGCCCGAGAACGGTCGCAATCGGCTGGAGTGCCGAACCTGCCCCTATGAGCACGCCATTGAGGAGCCCATGTACTCACGTCGGTATTTCAAGAAGAAGGAACGTGAGGATGTCTTCGGTGGTCCCGAGGCCTGGGCGAACGCCGACAAGACCGCTGTTCAATGCCCCACGGGAACTTGCATAGGGAAGGAGGCCGCTTTCTACCAGGTCCAGATCCGCAGTGCCGATGAGCCCATGACCAGTTTCTATAAGGTGAACCTCCCTTCCTCACTGCCATATCGTGTCCGGAATCACTAACACCGACGCAGTGCATGACTTGCGGACACCGCTGGCGAGAAAACTAGCACCCTTTTAAATTACGAGAGCCTGGGATACTCGGCGTTGGGGGTTTGCATCTTATTGGGAGATACAAAATCATAATCGGTCATGGAGGCGTATACCTAGTTCAAGCGATCGGGTCGTATCTAGACTTAGGCGTTTTCCAGCAAAGAATACCATCTTGCTATTTTGTCATGTTCTTTGCAACAAGAATGAAGTGTAGCCCCGTTTCGTGGGCTCGAAGGTGATCCGGTGATCCTCTAGAGACATAAGTGATATCATGTCATCGCGGTGACTGACGGGGCGCCTCTTCGTCCTTGTGCCATTCCACTGAAGCTTTAACGGCCTCGGCAGCCAGTGCCTGGACGAGGTCGGGGCTTATGATATCTTGCCGGAAGCGCTCCTCCTGTAGTAGCTCGAGATGTTTGAGCGTCGGTCCAGGGTAGTTCAGATACTTGATATAGGGCGGTCGGCTCCAGTACTGGAGGTACGCGAGGTACGCCACGAAGGCGGGATCGTTCAGGAACTTTTGTGATGCGAGGTGGTTGAGGTAGAACGGATTGGCAAGGGACTGCACAAACTGGGAGCGCTGGTTAGCAGTGCCATTCATCCAAATATCAAATATCGGGCAAGCCGTTGCCATAAACGGTGCCGTTAACGCATACTTCAAGCTCAATCTCGAAACGCGAGAAACCGGCATATTTCGGCTCTGGCTCCGTGGGCGGTTCCTGAAAAGCCATGTCGTCGATAAACCGTAACTGGTACTGGCGTGAGGGTGCAAGAAGCCTGAGATTCTCTCAATATAACAACAGGCTTTGGATGTTTACAAAAGGTGTAGTTATTGGTACCTGGGTAGGAGAGGAGACATTGTCCTTGGTCTTGTAAGTTAGAGAGACAGCATGCACAAAGCGCGGAAGCAGGCATGCAATTACACGACAAAATGTGTCTACCAGGACAGACGGGCCGTGCGAATAACGCCATTGTTACACTGTGTTTACGGTCTGGGTAGTGTCTTGGAGATCCAGGATCATCCACCGTCTCCCTTCCATACATTCCTCGACGCGTCTCAGTCTCGACTCTCATTAATTGATCCCAACTCACAACATTCCGTAAACTAGGGATTTTACAGACGCCGAGTCTCAAGTAGATGGTCACAAATCTTATAGACAACACCCTCTTATGAAAAAAGGGCTGTCAGCGAGTCTCTCCCCTTATAATGATTCTAACAGGTATTACGAAAATGATCATATTACTCCTTAGCTTTTGTATTATTGTGTTCAATCAATCATCCGCGGGCAAATGAGATGGCTAGCCTGGTGTGCCACTCTGGGTAGCACGTCTTAGAGTAAGAAGTAAGACATCGGACAACTACGTTATCTCAACGTACTGTGATTCCCCATACACATGGACTTGAAATCTTCAAGGCAAGAATTGATCAGTGAAAAAGATAACATTCATGGCCATACTAATTACCATATTCAAGTGAGAAGTAGTTGCCAATTAACCTAACAAGTTCTTCCACCAGTTCAGCGTGGTGGATAAGACAGCCGCGAATGCCCAACCGTCAGTCGATTATCGTCTCAGCCGAATAGAGAAAAGATGGGTAGATATGATCCTCCCACCCCCACAATTACAATTTTTCTGATGAAATCTGGCTGCCGATATTATAACCCAGAAAAAGGCCCCATTCCTGACCTATCCGCCTGCTTCAGAGGGTTGATTTGCGGACTTCTAGTGAGTGGTGGGAAACCCCTCCAGACAAACGTCAAGGAGGTGAGGTCCTTACAATAGGACCGCGGCACCCATAATCCCGGCTAGAATGCCGGCATTGATCTTTGCGGGGGTCGCCGCGGCCCCGTTGTGAGAGCCAGACGAAGATTCCGCGGAAGTCGTCTTCAACGGTCCGATGATGGTGTCTGTGTGAGTGCCGTGGGTCGTGATGCTCATAGACCCAGACCCTGTGTGAGTTCCGCTACCACTGCTAGCCGCCGTGCCGTTGCTCGCCGTGCCGGTACTTTCGGCGCCGCTGTTCGTCGGCGGCGGAGTGGTTATCATGCTTGTGTCGGTGGCTGAGCCGGCTGAACCTGAGACGGACGTTGGCGTCTGCGTGGGTTGCCCGGGTTCCGTGAAGGTGAGCGAGCCCGCGAGGAAGCTCGAGCAGATGGCCTCGCCAACGTTGATCGCAGATCCGATGTCTGCTGAATTACTGCAGGCCTCGATAAGGCAGCCCGATACTTTGTCGGCGATGGCACTCTTCGTCGGCCCACATTGACAGGAGAGATCGCTGAGCTGACAGCCGGCTGCAGCGATAGCTGAAGTCAAGCATGGTACCTAGAGATGTGGTATCTTGTCAGTGAGATGTACTTCAGATGTAGGGTTCTTTTTTTTTTGTTACTCACGGCACAGGAGGGTTCGCCGGGCAAATAACCGGTACTATCAGCCTGTGCGTAGACGAGGGCCGCAGCACCCAAAATCAGAAATGACCTCATTTTCGAACGAATATATCACGATGCGAGCAGTCGGTACGATATAAATCAGTTGGCAAAACTGATCGATGTTTACGATGGTCAAGAGAGCCGGGGGTCCGAAGCGACGGTCGCTACGTATATAGGTGATGAATAGCCAGACGCCAAGCCCACATTCCAAAGAAGGGCGGTCCCGTATGACTGGCTGGCTGGACAATGAATCTACTCAATGTCTATTGAGTCTTGAAGTCTCAGACAATGGATGACCGGATTGAGGCGCGAGGGGCTCAGCGAGAGGGGTCATAACAAAGAAACCGATGATTTAGACAGCGGCGGCGTTGCTTCGGTGGTCTGTATGTACAGTGTATAACAGGCACCGTCCCGTCTTCAAATCCGATCGTATTGCGAGAGTTACTGAGATACTTCTCGCATCATCTGTCCATCACCGCAAATGGTGCGGAGAAACTCGGTACCTCCTTAGCAGTGTATTCACCCTTGAATGAGCTTCGATGTCGGACTAGAATCACATCATATATCGCTAGGTCAACGAGTGACCTTTCACTGCCGATGCTTTTTGTGCATGGTCAAGTCCGGACCGGAGAAGCCACTTGGGGGTTGCCTTCGTGATGTATCCCGCATCTGCCCCTGAGTTGGAGCAGGGTGTTGTAATTATGTCTAATACTTGCGTATTGGATAACTAAGGTTCCGTAGCTAACCTGCGAAAAGCAAAGAAAAGGTCATCTACAGTAGAGTAATCGTGACATACGCCGATAGGTCTCGGTACGTTTGCTCCTATATTACCTCCCTAGGTAGTCTCCTTGGGTGAACGTCTTGTGTTTGATACTTCTGACTAGCCCTAGTTTAACCCATCGATTTCGTCTCAAATACCAGACACACATCTCCGGTTCCTTATTTACAGGCTCAGGCTCGCAAAACACGATTAATAGAAACCATCGCGTAGCTCCAGGTGGTGATACAGTGATACTGCAGACGTTACGACATGATTTTCGAGGTCATCGCCACAGGACGAGTCTGGAGAATTCAACCCCTCTTTGTGGATAGAAACCCCATGTCCCAATCAGACCCCGTGTGAAATAGATACGCCGATCGCAATGATCTCGATAAAATATGACAGTTCACATTCACTTATGCCTGAACGTAACCCCTCTCTTGAGGGGGACCACACAGAGAAAACACGTTCTCTTGAACTTCCATCGACGAAAGGTCAATTAGTAACTGCTCTGAATGAATACATGTTCATTCGTCCCGAAGCTTAAACTGCCCATGAGGGCACTCCAACACAATATATCTTGTACAGCTCACAGCATTTACTCCATGGGAATCCTCGCTTGTTCTTGCGGAAGGTGGTCTTGTTCCTGGCTACCGCCGTCTTGGCTGCCATAAATGGAAAGGGACTTCCGCACTGCTTGGTCAGTTGCTCGCTGCTATGTGTGCCGGTCGAGAACGAGACGCTTCTGGCGATTGGGACTTGGCAATGCTGGTCCCACCCGGGACACATGAAAAGCCTCGGGAGGGAGGCCCTGTGTACCATCACATGCACACCCATCAACATACTGATGCCTGCCAGGAGCTGCTCTTCCGGAAGGTAAATGCAATCGGCTATTGCCTCCAACTTGGCCTTGTCTTGTTTTCAAGCGTCTCGGGCCTCGCTGGTCGGTGGTCGGTGGTGACAGTTTCCATCCTATCCCCGTTATAGAATTCACGAGGTAGTACTGACGCAGAGCATCATCGGACGACATCAGTTGACGGCTATAACAGGGACTTGCCGTGCCCTCCCCGCGCGATGGGAAGTATAAGTCTTTCCGGCGCCTGCACGCACCGGGAATTTGGACAGTTTTGACTCGAGCTGCTCACTCAGTCACGCTACGCAGATTCCCTATATTCCGAACTACAAGATGCTGTCGTTCGGGTATATTGCTGCTCTCGCGGTAGCTGCTACTCCCGTTGCAGCAGGGCCTTACAATACGTTCGATGGAGATGGGTTCCCAGCTTGTCTCAATGTGGCATCAGTCCACAACGCCACCAGTGTCGACGACATGGTGTCCATCGTGAAGAAGGCGGCTTCCGATGGCACGCCGATCAGGGCATCCGGGAAGGGACATATGTGGTAAGCATTTAGGGGGATATCTGCCATAACTTTCACAGGGGAGTTATCGTATTGACCGACGGCTCAACGCCCTGAAGGTACGACACCATGTGCTCCGACAATCCAAATACGGTCATAATTCGGACCGAGTACGTCAACAACATCTCCAACCTGGTCCTTGAACCAGGGGCCGAATCAGGATCCGTCGAGATCGAGGCGGGTGTGACGTTTCTGCAACTGGCAGAGTGGCTGCACGACCGCAATGCTTCCGTTGGCTACACACTGGTGAATTGGAACATCACCATGGCGGGCGCAATCGCGATGGGTGGCCATCGTTCCTCCATCAGAGAGGACTCCATGGTCGCTGCCGGAGTAATGTCCTTGGACATTATCAACGGCAATGGTGACATAGTCACCGTCGAACGGGACAACGGGAACGATGACTGGCTCGCGGCATCGACTTCGCTTGGTCTCCTTGGTGTCATTGCCCGGCTGAAGTTTAAGGTCTATCCCGACTTCAAAGTCTTTGCTCAACAGAAGATGTGAGAATCAAGCTTTACAAAACATGACGGACGGGAAGGCCTGAGCTGACATGGAAGCACCGAAGCTTGAGCGAAGATGAGGTTCTGAATGGCGATATCTATGGCATGATCGCACCGTATGCTACGGCAAATTTTTGGGTGAGCCAAGCCTTCGTAACATTGCATTTGATCAAGGGGACACTCGCTCATGCCGCCCTCTTAACACAGTGGTGGCCTTACAACAAGAAATTCCACTGGCGTTACTACGACCAGGTCCCGCTCACCCTAAGCGGCCAGCAAGGGTTCCAGAACACATTCTCCATCACGGACTTCGAGGCAGGAGTCGCCTTGGCCACGCTCAATAGTGGCAAATACCTGGCGTCGGCCAACTGGTTCTTCGAGACGACCGCTTTCGCGCTGTGGTCCGTACCCAACTTTAAGGAGAAGACGACGTGGGCTGATATCCTCACCTGGCCGGTCTACGGGTGGAACTACGACGTCTTGATCGGTGGACTCTATCCGGACCAGAAGCCCGAGTGGGAGGTCGGACTTCACGGATACACTCTCGAGCTTGGCTTCCCCGTTGTCATGGCTAACCAGGTGCTCCAGCGCATACGCCAGGCTTTTGATGCCGAGGCGAGCGCAGGGCGAACCAGTGAGTGGTATTTCCCGTTTCTAGACTTTCTTCTCGCGGGTATACCTATAGCATCAACGAGTCTTGGTTTCCGAAGGAGTGCGCCGGCATTATGGACACTAACTTGGGGCGATAGTGGCATCTACGTACCGCAGCGGCATTAACATCAAGTTCGGAAGGCCGTACTTTGACTTCCTGGGACAGGTCACGTATAACACGACCGATGGGGCGGATTGGTCAAAAGGCGCGATCATGTTCGATTTTCCGAGCTTCCATCCTACAGTTGGTGACGGTAAACGATATAACGAGCAATTCTGTGCGTTGAACCATTTGATTATGTCGACGCTGCTGTGTTTGGTCAACATTTAGCTAATAGGAAGCGACATACTCGTAGATATCAACCTGGCTACGACTCTCGTCGCGGAGTTTCCCGCGCGCCCGCATTGGACGAAGAATACACGCGAGGTATTCGGCAATGCTACGAAGAATATCGATCCGAATCATCTTGCTAGGTTCAAAGGTATGTGACTTCTAAATCCTGGGGAGGTTGTTTTGGATTTGCCGGCAGAGTGTAAAGAGTCAAGCTAACTATATTGTAGTAAGTTGAAAATTGTTTCACGGGACCCCGACATGGATTGTATCAAGCCCATGAAGGTAGGCTTCAGGGGGCGAAACGTCGCGTGCTAACATCGACCAGGCCGTCAGAGAGAAGTTCGATCCTAAGGGAATATTTAAGTCTATCGTCGGAGAGATCTTGGGGCTCTATGTCTGAATTGCGTTGAAGGATATAATGTACGATCCTCGTATAATGCGAACATGGTTGATGCGATTGCAAAACTAATCGAAGCAATCGTTCGTTATTGCAAGTCTCTTGGTGGTTTTCATATCGTGATATGATACATTCTCTCCTCCTTCACTTTATACCTACCTAGTTTAATAATACGAAGTTTCGATATTGACGTGTCGGGTTAACGCAGAGTTTTGGGAAGGAAAACGGAGTCAAAGCCTAGAGATGTGGAAAGAGAAGGTCGAAACGCATTACACATCGCAATTTGCCTCAGCATCGAACGCAGCCTTCTCACGATACTCTTTGACACGGCTGCGGTAAACCGCTTCCAGACCGACACGTATAGAGACATTGCATCGTCAGCGATGACAATCACGACTCTACATACTGTTTGGCCGGCCGACGTCCTGATCATTGAGCATGAAATGCCGGAACAAAGACAATGGCATTTTCTTCCGGTAAAAGGTATTGTTTGAATTCATGAAGGCCATTCTTCGAAGACTATCTCCTTTCATGCAAACAAGAGGAGAGATCTCGTGAAAGCAAGAGCTGTCAAACATCACTCTTGTAATTCGTTTTCTCCTTTATCGACACAGCGCCTTCGCGCTGCTCTCGCAATACATAAAACGAAGGAAATCCGTAGCCGATATCATGAAATTCGTCCAGTCAGTCACCACACAACACAACCACGTGCAAGTAACCGAAAAAAAAGGACATCACAAGCTCCCAGCAGAAGGGGGAGATAGAAACAACCAGAAAAAAAACCCCCAAACACCGCCAAAATGACGACACTACCAGCCAATCTCCTAAAAAGGAAAGCATCGCGCTGGCAGATGCGCCCGACTCGGGACGCGATCGCGGGCGAAGGTATCGAGACCGACAAGAAGAGCTCCAGCCTCCTCCTGTTCCTGCGGAATCTGAACACGGACGGGGACCCCCACGCGGCCTTCCTCAGGGGCCTCAGCAACACCGATGGCACCGAGGACCAAGACAGCATCATGCAAGCGATGGCCTCCGCCGTGCAGGAGATACGACACATCGGCTACGACTACTTGGATGTGGGGAACGGCAAGCGGCGGCGTCTGGAAATCTACGGCGAGGAGCAGGCCAGGTTTGAGCTCGGCGAGCACGATCAGCTAATGGACCTCGCCAGAACCGTGTGGACCGATCCGGACAATATGACGGATTTCGTCGCCAAGGCGTACCAGAAGACACTGAGGACCAACTCGACCGAGCAAGTCCCGACCATCGACGACATGTTCACCTGGGCCCGCTCGTGGGCCGAGGTGCGGTATAGGTTCCTGAACCATGCGCTGCGGGATGACCCGGTTCTCTACGGGGAAATTCAGAAGGGCCGGCCGCGGCAGAAGGGCGACAGGGCGAATGCGATGGTCCACGAGAGCAACGTGCTTGGCGACTGCAGGCTGGTCGAGTTCCAGCCCGTGGGCAACATCGGATATTCCGACGAGGACCGGGCGTTGTTCAAGAGTCTGTACGTGCTCACGCCCGAAGAAGGGCGGCAGCTTAACCGCTTCACCAGCCAGCTGACCGGGCTGCGCGTAGGCCTTCCCGCGGTCTTCCGCTTCTGCGTGACCTTCATAGACGCCTACATGGACTGGAGAATCAGGGTTCTTGCAAAGGCGAGGACACGCATGCGGAGCAGCCAGGCCATGCAGAACACGAAAGCGCAGGGGGGCATTCAGAATGAGACAGCGAAGCAAAACGCGACGACCGCGACTCAATTGCGGTCCATCGACACCATCTACAGTACCATCTTCATACCAAGGTTGAAAGACCTCCTCAAAGAGGCTGATACATGTGGTGCATTCTACCGGGACACATTTAATGGGCTAAATTCTGCTGTCAAACAATTCAAGGCTGCGCTCGCCAACTCCCCCTTCAAGAGCACATCTCCTGACCTGAAGGACGATGTTGTATATCGTAAAGCCCTTGATACCCTCTCGAACCTCAATCTAGTGCCGCCTACCGGCACCGCCATGATCAACTCTCGACCAAAAAGGGTAAGATAGGTGTTTCAAATCGAGGAGAAGAGGTTAGTAGCGAGGCGGGCGGCTGGGCGGCTAGGCGGCTGGGCGGCGTTCGTATCTTTGTTTTTGTTTAGTGTTTTTTGGTACGCATGTACATAGCCTCCCCAAATTAGCATCACCATGGTGTAAATCAAAACATACCAATAAGAAGTTGAATATGTTCTCCTGTTAGCAAAACTAAATTTCGGCATTGGCCGAACGTTCCGAGAAACTTGAACCACTTGTCTATTGGGCACAAGTGGTAGAAACAGCACACGTTGTGAAATGAAACGCGAAGACCCAAAGAATGAAAGTCAGTTGATGCTCGACAAGGGTCCGGCGATGTCTGTAAATCCTGTTCTGAGTAGGTGATATTAGAAGCACCAGTGTACACAACGGAATGTCGTCACCCAATGTCCGGCGTGATGTCATGTCATAATCGTCGTCAGTTATATGGCGGGAGAAAAAAAGACGCTCCCCGTTAGATGTTGATGCTAGGAAGCGTTACTCGGTCTCGTTTGGTATCTGCTTCGGAACGCATTGCTGATGGTCCCCATAGTCCCCCTAAGACTACTGATTGTACCACCATCTTGCATCCTGCTTGCGAGCGCTTCTTCCAAGGCCGATTGCGTCACCGAGGTGTCTGTCATAGGATTAGTATAAGCATGCTGATGGTATCGTGTTACTTTTCGTACCATCTAAGTCACTGAAGCTGCTTCCCATACTCGGCGTCTCGTCGCTGTCTCGTGAATAGCCTTTCGATTTGCCACCTGGGCTGCGGCCTGCCAGTTCCATGGTTCGGCGTGGTGACAATGGACCGCTTGGGCGCTTGTCGTTGGTGCCCCTTGATGCTGGGAAAGAACTAGTGGAAGAATCCGATGTTTGAGAATGACGAAACCTGTCTCGATCGGATCCCTTGGTGGGTCTCTTCCCCAGGTCACCAATATTGCCACGCAAGGTTGCACCCAAATCATGTTGACCGCTCGTTGCACCCCCGGCGTGCAGCCTATATGGGTGGAAGGCTGGCTCTACATCGTCATCATCGTCATCGTCTATGAACGATGGCCCCTCATTCGTTTGGAATCGTGGCGGTCGACGAATGATTCTCGATTGCGCGGGACTTGATGATGACGATGAGGAGGAAAGGGAGGAGGGAGAAGAAGTTCCCAACTCAGCCGGACCGGGAGACCGAGGATCAAGCTCCAGGTGGTCTTGGTAGTCTCGGTCGTCCTGATCGTCCTGATCGTCCTGGTCATCTTGGTCATCTATATTTGTGGTAATGGGTAGCGACGTAAATCGGCGTCGCTGGGTATCGGCACTAGACTTTCCAAACGTCTTAGCGCCACCGCCAAGATTTCTCGTTGTGAAGAGTGTGTTGTTCGTCGACGGAGTTCTCGTCGGGGCAGGCCGAGGAAAGCTTCTCATAGATGAAGTCGAGGTATTCTGGTCGTTTCGTAATAGAGGCGGTTCTTTACGGATGGAGGTGGAAGAAGGTGCACGAGATTGAGCAGCAAGCCCAGTATGACGCATAGGATCGGCAGAAAAGAGTCCCTCAGGCCCTTGCGGCTGGGGTGAGGGTGCGGGTGAGACTTTGGCGGCGGCGGCAGCTTTGCGCATCTGGGCTCGCACCTGGGAGGCATGGCGCTCGGTGAGCCAAGCAACCTGCTGGAGGAGGAAGTCGACAGTGACTTGGAACTTGGCGGCACTGCTGGGGATCAGTCATGATGCGGGGGATGGCAGCAATGCCGAGGAGGATCAAACTTACATGTCATTCCCTGGTACCAGGCGGTATCAGCGCCGGCGATTTCTCGGATTTATTAATGGGTATCGGATGGGGATATTGGATGAAATTAAGCTTCAGACTTACACTCTATCTCGGTCTTCGAGAGCTTTGAAATGATACTCCACAAAGCCTCGTCTTTTGAGGATTCCCAGTTCACCTAGTCAACGGTAAGTCCCACCTGGATGGTCACAGCGCGCGAGAAGTAAAGTAGCAAAGCTCAAGTGAACTTACTAGAGGGGGATCCACAAAGTCACCCCGAGGGAAGGGGAGCCGGATGAAGACGGTGTAGGTGGGTTCGGGTGATAATGAAGCCATGGCAAGTTCGGAAAACTGATGGTTGATGATATGTGAAGAAGATGGTATAGGTTCGCAGACCATGTCAATGACTTTAAATAGGGAATATGTAATACTGGATAATGTCATTTGTACCAAGACGGTCTTACGTAACTACGGACTAGTTAGCAAGGAAGCTCTTATCGATTATGCGGAATACCCACCGCATTACCTATTTTAGCTGTGGTAGGCACGTGCCATACTGTGTGATCTGAGTTTAAATACTGTATGATGGGCGGGCAGAAGCAGCGAAGACGTGCGCAATACAGTGTTATCCGTAACCATGTGAATACAGTCTGTATTTAACTAGTACGTACCTGTAATAGTGCACCTACACAGCGGCCCTAGTGGATTATACCACTACAATTATAGTGACGCTAGGGGAGTCACGGCTACTACGGTACCTATTGCCGCCTTGCTCAACCTGGAACCGGCAGCGAAGGTCCACCAAGGGTGGATCTTCTAGTAGGACGGCTCAGCGGGTTTGGCGCTGAGGGTACAGCACCGATGCTGCGAAGGATTTGTATGATACATAGTCCTTGTAGTTAGCTCACATCACGGCGACGTGATCGCTCACATGCCAACGAATAATACATCGTATTCCCAACTTCCGTTCAGCTCCGCGACTCAGATGTAGACGAACTTTGCTCATGGAACTTGATAACCGTCCTCGGCAATACTTGGGCTTCGAATGTGGTTTACAATTTACAAAGCGGCGCAGGCGCTCACTCCGATTCAAACTATTTCTCACAAAGGCATCCTCGCTCATTTTATACCCTGGGACTAAATTATGTGGTGTTGAAAACCGACCAAGAATAGGTCAGCAGGCGTTCGCATTAAATAAAATAAGACCGTTACAATTTACCATCTTGATCGGCCGAGGTCATGGTGCCAGGCGCTACGAGATGCAGAAAGAAAAGATGGGAATTAACTACCTAGTGATCGCCGTCATTTCCAGTAATTTTGTGGCCGGGCATACCATCACGATTAGCTCTCCAGACCCCTTCTTCACCTTCAAATTCCTCTCTCTTCCATACCTCGACGTGCTTCTTACAGCGTTCGAGGGCTTCTTCACCAGCCCGCCAGGCCGCCTGGCGATGGGGGGCCGAGACTGCAATGAGGATACTCTCCTCTCCGATAGGGACTACTCCCAGTCGGTGGATCATGGCAATCGACTCGAGGCCGTGACATGCCCGGATGTCCTTGCAGATGGATAGCATTGTCTTTAGGGCCATGGGAGTATATGCCGAGTATTGGAGCTCTTTGACTGGCTTCCCTGCAAAGTTATCTCTTGTAGTACCTAGGAGGAGGTTCAGAATACTGAAATTGGGGCGGAGGCAGGATGAGGCCTGGCGGTCCTACCGGCAAACAAGACGATGGCGCCGGCCTGGGGGCTACGAACACGATCCATGATTTCCGGGACTTGTAAGTATTCGTGGGTAATGGCCACAAAGCACCCATCCTCGCTTATCTCTGCCGGTTGGGAGTCCATGACGCGCGCGTGACTTGGGCCTGGGTTAACTGATGCCTGGGTCACTCGGGGAGTTCATCATTGCACACGGCAACGGAGATCGGGAACCGGGGCACTGACAGGTGTTAGGAGCGGGTGTGGGTTTGGGCGTGGTAGTATACTACCCAAGTATGGCAACGGGTGCGAGGTTATTATTTATAGTATAATCGATCTGCTTCCGGTGTGTATGTAAAGGGAGGGTTGTTAAGGCAGATTGGAAGAATGCGGTACAATTGCGGGGGTTGAATCTTTGATGGAGGGGCTATCCGATCTCCCAATTCCAACTCGCGATAAGGACTCCGTACCGTCCGTAGCGCCATTACGTACGCGACCGCGCCGTTCGTCCTTGTCACCTGTCACCTGCTGTCAGCTGTTTCGGTCAAATTTCAATCGATACCAAAGCCCGGCCCAGAAGAAAACACTCTGCCCAGATACTCACCCTACCTGTATAGATAACCACCTGGGTCAAGGAAAATAGGCGAAGCGGAGAGCACATGGCATTATCTGCAATATCCAGATAGACAAAACAGCAACGCAGAAAGGCACGAAGCCTTCGCAACACCATGCTGTCGGCTACCAGGGCTCAGAGACCATGTCCCAAATGCAGACGCCAGCTTTTGAGTCTCCTAGAGAGCACGTTCACACATGCGCCGTCCGATGTGTCCGTTCTTCGGTTCCGTGCCGTGCCTCATCCGATAGCCAGGTCTCATCGCATCGACTCGAGATGGTTCTCAGCTACTCGGTCCAGGTTCCAGGAACCTGAGGTCGAATTACCACCCGAGGCACCACCCGAGGCACAACCCGAGGCCCAGCCTCCGAAGCCAGACGACGTTGAGCTAGTCGTTCGCCGAGCAAGACGTACCTTTGGCGATACATTACCGCGAGATTATCTAACTGACGAAGAATACAAGCTTTATGTAAGGCTCTACGGCCCGCCCCTTCGGGAAACACAGCCTGGAGATGTTGGCATGCCCATACCAACTGATGATATAGCTGGAGAAGAGCAAGCAGATCATAGCACCGAGATCTCTCAGCCCATTCTGTCGCGGAATCCGGAAACTGGTCAATTCGAAACGATCAGTGCGGGTGGAACCAACGAGGTGCATTCGTCTCATCCCGTGCCATCATCGGTCGGGGGTCGCGACGTGGGGATTGAGGCTGGGCCCAAGGATATCCCATTTCAAGACCTACCGTCCCAAGCTGGTTTAATCTATATTAATGCTATTGCAAAGAGCCAGCGCGAATATAACGCTCTTCTAAAGCTGCAGAAGGATTTTGAAGCCGCGTCGTTGCGGCCGCCAGAGGAAAAGATGGAGGAGAAACCACAAGAAGAATTCGGCACAGAAGAGTACGAAGGTGAGGAAGAGGACAGAGAGACATACATTACGTTCCAGGAGCGTGCTGAGCGCGCTCACGACTACACCAGGATCGGTCACTGGAGAACCAACCCGAATACTATTCAACTCCCAAAAGCTGGTTTTGTCACTCCTATTACGAGCCTCCTGAATCGAACTAGTATAAAGCACGTCAAAGAAGCCGCGGAGAACGCTTTCGGCGGACCTAGCCTGCCATTTTCCGTTGCTACACCACCCACGAAAAGAAACGCTGAGCAGAAACCGATTCCCTTGGCTGCCAATTACCACAAAATGTCCGAGATCGATGCGGATGCCTTCATCGCGACCATGCTGCCGGGTATGTATGCTTCGGCAATGTCAGTCTTGGTTGAGGTTCGGAAACGGCTTGGGTCCGACTGGATGGAAAAACTCATATCTCGAGGCAACAGTGATGGCCCGCGGGTGCTAGATGTCGGTGGCGGTGGAGCTGGCCTGGCTGCCTGGGAACAGGTACTTCAGGCCGAGTGGGATTTGATTTGCGAGAAGAGCGGCAAAAAGGGGCATGCCCCTCCAGGGAAAAAGACGGCCGTAGTGGGTTCCGAGACGCTGCGACAACGTGTTTCACGATTCCTTCATAACACTACATTCCTGCCTCGACTACCCGACTATCTACACTCGGGCGATCACCCTGACAAGTTAGAAGGAGGGGAGGCTTCATTACCGAGAAAGCAGTACGACATTATCATCGCCTCCCACCAGCTGATGCCCATAAAAGAGGGATTCAGGCGCAAGGCTATGTTGGATAACTTATGGGAAATGCTTTCCCCCGAGGGCGGCGTCCTCATCATCATGGAGAAAGGGTACCCACGAGGTTTTGAGGCCGTTGCCGACGTTCGGGCCCGCCTTCTCGACGAGTTCATCATATCCCCCAATTCGGGCCCGCAGCCTGAACTCATCGAACCCGAAATAAGACGAGAACGCGAGCCGGGCATGATTATAGCGCCCTGCACCAATCACAAGGCCTGCCCTATGTACCTCACGCCCGGACTTACTCACGGGCGAAAGGACTTCTGTCACTTCAGTCAACGCTTCATACGCCCGCCATTCTTACAGAAGATACTCGGCGCCACCGACAGGAACCATGAAGATATCGACTACACCTTCATCACTGTGCAACGCGGTACGCTGCCCGGCACGGAAGGCATCCCCCAGCCCACTCAAGGGAGCGATGCCGCAGACGGAGCTTTCAAAGGCTACGAACACTCGCAAGAGGCTCCAAACCCACTATCACTTCCCCGAAACATCCTGCCCCCGATAAAACGAGATTCACACGTCACCTTGGACCTCTGCACGCCGGACGCCAGGATAGAACGGTGGACGATCCCCAAAAGCTTCAGCAGGCAAGCCTACCGGGACGCACGCAAGGCGAAATGGGGTGATCTCTGGGCGCTGGGAGCAAAGACGCGGGTCGTCAGGCACGTACGCCTCGGGAAGGGCGGCGTGGTGGTCAATGACGGTGGCGTCAGGGCCCAGCAGGCGGCCAGGGCCGGCAAGCCGAGGAGGATCACGCTGGAGGCGACCACCGACGGTATCGTCCATGCTTCAGAAGCGGGCAGGGGCTCCCCGACGCGGAGACGAACCAAGGGCGGCAGGAAGAGCAGGGACACTGATCTCCTGGATGAACTCGAGGCGGAATAGATGTACACAAGAAAAGATATACGGTGCCCAAGACGTATTATATACCACGTGTAGACAAAAATACTAACCTGCGGGCGCGCATGTAAAAGCGCTCTGTATTATTATTATACGGATATATACTGGTTATCGCAGTGAGGTATGTTGAACTGAATTTTTATTTTTTATTTTCCGCTACTATTATAGCTTATGTTTTAATACGCCTCCTCCCGTCGGGTCCGCATATCCTGATTCATCGAGTCATTTGTGTTTCGTCAGGTCGAAACGATCTAAGTTCATCACCTTGTTCCACACCGCCACGAAGTCCTTGACGAACTTCGCCTTTCCATCCGAGCTGCCGTAAACCTCCGCGATGGCGCGGAGCTCGGGCCGAGCGCCGAAGATCAGGTCCACACGCGATGCCTTCCACTTCTTCTCCCCGGTCTTGCGGTTCACGCCGTCGAAGACCTCGTCGACGCCGGAGGCCTTCCACTCGGTGTCGTTGTCTAGCAGGTTTACGAAGAAGTCGTTCGTCAGCACACCGGGCTGCTTGGTTAGCACACCAACGGCCGATCCATCGTAGTTGGTGTTCAGAGCACGCAGACCACCCACTAGCACTGTCAGCTCAGGGGCCGAGAGCGTAAGCAGTTGTGCCTTGTCAATCAACAAAGCTTCCGTCTTAACTCGGGGCGTCGATTTGCCGTAGTTTCGGAAACCATCGGCAATCGGCTCAAGGTAACCGACGGATTCGACGTCTGTCTTCTCCTGAGAGGCATCCATACGTCCAGGTGTAAATGGCACGGAAGCGCCAGATGCCTTCTCCACACCGGCCACACCAGCCAATACGATCAGATCAGCTATTGACACCTTCTTGGGTGCCTTGGCCTCGTTGAAGCGCTTCTGTACGCTTTCCAGTGCTGCAATGGTCTTTTCCAGCTGTAGGTTCTTGTTGACTGGCCAGTCACGCTGCGGTGCTAGGCGGATACGGGCACCGTTGGCACCACCGCGCTTGTCACTGTTTCGGAAAGTAGATGCGGATGCCCAAGCAAGGGACACCAAACGTGATACGTTCGGTTCAGCTGCCAGGATATCCTTCTTGAGGGCCGAGACGTCTTGCGCATCGACGAGAGGGTGGTCAACGGCCGGGATAGGGTCCTGCCAGATCAACTCTTCTTTAGGGACCTCAGGGCCCAAGTAACGGGTTGATGGACCAAGATCACGGTGCAGCAGCTTGAACCAGGCGCGGGCAAAGACGTCATTAAACTGGTCGGGGTTGGCCAGGAAGCGGCGAGAGATCTTCTCGTACGCGGGGTCAAAACGTAGCGACAGATCAGTGGTCAACATCGCGGGCCGATGCTTCTTTGAGGGGTCATAGGCATCAGGAATGATAGCATCGGTAGTCTTGGCCACCCACTGGTGCGCGCCGGCCGGACTCTTGGTCAATTCCCACTCGTACTTGAAAAGATATTCGAAGAATTGGTTGCTCCATTTCGTGGGCGTCTTGGTCCAGATGACCTCCAGACCACTAGTAATGGTGTGCGGGCCCTTGCCGGTACCATGCGTATTTTTCCAGCCGAGGCCTTGCTGCTCTATGGAGGCCGCCTCCGGCTCTTCACCAACGTGGTCCTTCGGGGCGGCGCCGTGGGTCTTACCGAGAGTATGACCACCGGCAATTAAAGCGACGGTCTCCTCATCGTTCACTAATGGTCATCGACTTAGCATACTTCAGGCAGCAAAGGGAATCAAGACATTTCCTAAGTGTGTTGGAGGGAGGTGGAAGGGGGGTGACTAACTTGCCATGCGGCTAAAAGTCGTGCGAATATCATGCGCTGCCGCAACAGGGTCGGGCACACCATCGGGTCCCTCGGGATTGACGTAGATCAGACCCATATGGGCAGCAGCCAGGGGCTTCTCAAGATCACCGGAGTGGATTTTTCCTTCAGGGTTCTCGTCGGAGGAAATGACGCCATGGCCCGCAAGACCGGCACGTCCCTTGGCGTAACGAATGTCGTTACCCAACCAAGTGTTCTCGCCACCCCAGTATGGATCCTCATCAGGGGCCCAGGCGTCCTCGCGGCCACCGGAAAAGCCAAAGGTCTTGAAGCCCGCGGACTCAAGAGCGACATTACCGGTCAACATGAACAAATCCGACCAGGAGATCTTGTTGCCGTACTTCTGCTTGATGGGCCACAGCAAGCGGCGGGCCTTGTCAATGCTTACATTGTCAGGCCAGCTGTTGAGAGGAGCAAAGCGCTGTTGACCGGAGCCAGCACCGCCGCGGCCGTCGAAGACGCGGTAGGTGCCGGCACCGTGCCAAGCCATGCGGATGAAGAGACCGCCGTAGTGACCGAAGTCGGCAGGCCACCAGTCCTGGGAGTCGGTCATGAGGGCGTTTAGGTCTTTCTTGAGCGCAGCATAATCTAGGGTCTTGAAGGCTTCGGCATAGTTGAAGTCCTTGTCTAATGGGATGGAAGAGGGGTGGCGTTGGTGAAGGATGTCCAAGCGTAGCCGTTCAGGCCACCAGTCGTGGTTCCTGGTGCCACCACCGGCCACGTTGGCCACGACGGGGCATTTGCGCTCTTCTGCCATGATGCTATTCAAAGTACGGGGTATTATGCAGCGGCGTAGGTGTAAGTCCACGGGAAGCTTACAAAGGGGGGCGGGAGAAGAGGACTCTTATAGTAGCAGTGGAAGGGGGGTGACAAAGGGGAAGGGAGGAGAGGAGTGGAGAGAGGAGAGGCTATGGAGAGAGAGAATAAGAAAGGGAGCACAACGAGAGCTCGTCCACGGCAAGCGGCCAACCCCGCACTTTATAATAATTAGCAACAAACGCGGTATCATTGCATGACTCTGGTAGTCTCATGTAGTGCCCGGGGTGGTATTACGTCTCGTTCACCTCGGCGGGTACATGTGCGGTAAACGAGAAAAGGCATAGGCGGCTATCAGTGGAGAGGAGGACGTGCGCGGCGATACCTCGCGAATACATGGGGGACATTTCTAAGCACTGGCTCGACAGTCCATCCGACAGCCCATTCGACAGCCCATTCGACAGTCGACGGGGTGTGAAGAAAGGGGGGAGCGGCGAAGTGAGCTGCAATTGGAGCGGCGTGTCGACATCTGCAGAAGCGGCCCCATCCCGCGCACGCGCTTCCAGTTACGCAAAGTATCTAGTCTGCGAAGAGTGGCGGGGTTGCGATGGGATGGGATGGGATGGGATTGAAAGAGAGCTCGTCATGCCCGTGTATGAGGAGAGGAAAAGGTGTGTAGCCATGTCGAACCATAGGGCAGGCAGAGGACGCGAAGTGACCCGTTGCTCTGTTGGAAGCCCCGATAGCGCTATCTACCTCGATAGGTAAGGTATACCGGCAGACCCAGGAGCAGGCCCCAGGAGCAGGAGCAGGAGCAGGAGCCCCGCGCGGATTCCAGGTCACTGCCCGATTCGGCGCGAAGTGGACCCCCGGATGCGTAATAGGATATGCTTCTATTCGCCACGGGAATCCCGCCATAGCCTAGGCACCTGCCTAGACCTGGACAGATGCTGCTGACGCGGGGTAATCGGCTTACCTAACCATGTCCATGTCTCAACCCGTCCAGGCCCGCCCAAGCCCGCACTTGGAAGCTCATCCGCACCGTCCGCATCGTCCGCACCAACGCCATCCCATGCCCGCATCGTGGCGCTAGCTTGCAATCCTGCTGCCAACAACTGATTCATAGACCCGGCTTCCGCGAGGAACGCGGACGAACCTGGTGCAAACCTACATACCTATTAGCAAACCTTGATGGCTAACGTGACAACCTCTTCTCATTGCCCGCTTGTCCAACGACGCCACTCGTCTCGAGCCTAGATATAGTCTAGGCAGCCCTCGTAAGTCGTCTGTGTGTTTCAGCAGATCGAGAGGGTAAACCACATTACTGCTACGCTTGGATCCGCCAATGCTTCCACCCGTGCCATGAAACAAGGGCCAGCGACTGTTGAATGGCGCCTTCGTGTTGAATCCATAACCAACGCACTATTACCACATGCTATCACTATCTCGGTTAAAGAGAGGAGAGTCCTCGAGGAGGGGTGGCCTTACTACCATACTACGTCCGTAAGTACCGGGCATTAGGATGATCAGACCATAATAATAGTGTGATGTTAACATCGGTCTTACTAAGTACTAAAACTGTTACAAAAGATCTTCGATCCAGCTCCCGAAAACTGCGACTTCGGCATATAGGCAAGGTACATAATCGACCTCTTCTTTGCTTCATCGATTATACCGTCCGATCCTCTGGGCACCTGGATGAGTAAAACATCGCCCTGGCATGCACTTATACTGGATAATGACAGTCAGTTACCAGCTACGAAGTCTTTTCAAGATCGCGCATATCTCTCGTTCTATCCTCCTAGATATAACCCACCCGCCGTTTATAGAATTAACAGTGAATTACCTACGGAAGATAGTTGTAAGTACGTAGTCTATATTCATCATGTAATATACCTCTGTAAAGCGCAAGTTAAGCTATATTGGCTGCTATTCCGTATACCTACGTACATGTGAGGCCGGAGGGAAGCGGAAGCCCGTAACTGCAACGTATGAGGCTTGTCGAATGATATATCCAGAGCTTCGCACAGTGTGTTCATCTCCTTACTATTTATAGATACTGTACGGAACACTGTACGGGAAGGTACTGTGATTATGTAAGCCAATTACAGATGTCATCGCTGTCCTCTCACCACCGAACCAACTCAGCGACCAGATACTCCAACCACTTCCACGCAACCACAATCGACGTTCATCTACGCACCGGCTTAATTCCCACGAGAGCCCAATACTAGTGTATACATAGAGAATCAAAAAACGAGGCATATCGCATATCATATATACAACCATGAGCGGGACCGTACACATTGCGTCGGCCGGCGAATGGCAGCGCATTCTATCATCCTCCACCATCGTCGTCAGCGACTGTAAGTCATCGCCGTCCGCCATCGC
The DNA here is from genome assembly GCA_022385655.1 of Xylaria intraflava. Taxonomy (NCBI): domain Eukaryota; kingdom Fungi; phylum Ascomycota; class Sordariomycetes; order Xylariales; family Xylariaceae; genus Xylaria; species Xylaria intraflava. The sequence continues at coordinate 73,620 of MU279856.1, read as the reverse complement.
GGGCGCCCCATCCATCGCCTTACCGCACGCGCATTCCCGCTCACCCGTAACGCTGAAATAGTCTACGCCGACTGGTGCGGCCCCTGCAAGATGATCGCGCCGACCTTCGAATCGCTGTCCACCAAATACTCCAAGCCCGGCAAGATCACATTCTGCAAGGTCAACGTCGACAACCAGCAATCCATCTCCAAATCCCACGGCGTCACCGCCATGCCCACCTTTCTGATCTTCAAAAGCGGCTCCGTCATCGAGACCATCCGGGGCGCCAACCCGCCCGCTCTCACCGCCGCCGTCGAGAAAGCCGTCAAACTGGCCAATGCGCCAGGGGCATCCTTCGCCATGCCCGGGCGGACGCTAGGTGGTAGCGGAAGTACAAGCGGCGCCGCATCTTCTCGGAGTAGCGGCGGAAACTCCCCAGCCAGCCGGTCATGGACAAGTCTCAGCCCCTCAAACTTTATAAATTCACTCCTGACCTTCTTCGGTCTTTACATCGTCTCTTTGTTATCGGTATGTCCTCCGCGCCGTCCACTTCGGAACTATCTTTCCTCCAGTGACGCTAACCCTCGTCATTAGTTCGACCCTTACAAAGCCGCCGAGCGTTCCGATTTCAACCTGAACAAGCCAAGGGCACCGCCAGCACCAATCAAATTAGGCGGCGGCAGGCCAGCGGGGGGATCGGGTGCCGCGGCTCGGCCCAGTGGTATCAGGACATTAGCCGACCTCGGCGGGAGTTAACAGATGCAATCGATGGCAGGCGGGTTTCACTCCGTAGACAGCCATAAGCGCTAGAAAGTAAGGTATGATAACGCCGGACTGTTGGTGGTTAGGGTTTTCCTGATGGATACGCGAGCGTTTGAATTTGATAAGCACTGGGGGAATGCTATTACCACGTAGCCCGTGACTCTATCCTTTGCTTTCTTTGAAAATATTTCATGTCATGCTGTGCTCCAACTTCGCCGATATCGACAAGTGTTTCCATCGTGGGACTCTCGGTAGGATGCGGCGTCACCCCCATCATCCACCCAAAGTCAATGCAGATACAGTATCCACGGCACATCAGAATGAGAGAAGCTCCGGAGGCCGCACGGACACCCGATGTCCCGTCACAAAGCTCCCTGGAACCACCGTAGTGTACCTATATGATGTAAATTGCATTACACTTACACCGACGTATACGCGGCGCAAGCGTACCGGCTCTGGGACCGGGTCCCGATATCGCGATAGGGCGGCCCCATCGGAACGCATACGGCATACGACGGCGTACCTCGTATCGTCAGCTCACCCCTAATGCCAACGGGTCGGGCTAAGAGAAGCGGCGCTTACAACGCAGCTAGGAAGCGACTCGGGGTCTTAGTAAGACTATTAAGCATTTTTAGCTACAGTAGGTAAGGTAGTCAGCATCGGGGCGGGAAAGTAGGTACATAAGATTCTCAATGCGGTCCACAAGTATTCGGACTACATACGTATACCCTATAGGCAGGTTTTGTAACCTCCAGTTAAAGCTACAAAAATGTTTTACTTTATCAGCAAGTGAGGAGGTAGTATCTAGTTGTATAGCACACGGATAAGCCATCAGCGCGCCTCCCAAAGCCTGCGCAAACCAGATAGTCCTATGAACAGGGCCTCGTCCGTTCTGATGGTCCGGCTGCCTTGACCCGGCAAGATATTGACCCAATGGTCGAACAACTCCTTGGTCCGTCCCCTGGCGATGCCCATGTTCTTGAGAGTAGGGTCGTTCTTAGCGGCATACTCGAGTCCGGAGGGTCCCCCAAAGGCGATCAGAAGGTGGTTGAAATTAGGTTTATCCTTCTTCTTTTCTGGGAAGGCTTCGGATATTGCCAGCCCGCGTTCCGACGTGCCGATGCTCATGTCATACCCGCCCTCGAAGTTACATTCTTCGAACACGGCGGCCAAGGTGTTGCACCGCCTTATGGTGAAGCCCCAGTAGTACCCCTTTTCGGTCCGGGGGGTGGCCGGGTCCACTAGTTCGGCTCTGAGCGGGTCTTTTTCGTCGACACGGATGGTGACGCGAGTTCTGGGCGGAACCTCCTTAGTGATGGTGACTGGGTCCTTGCGGCCAACATCGACGAGAGTGCTAGACCCGTTCTTTGGGACGCCGGCGGTGGTGATGCCCTCACAGTAAGGGAGCCAATCAGTGTGATGAGGGTGAGAAGGGATGTCCAGGCTAGCTATCAGGCCGACTGCCTTGAGGTTAGGATGTATTGGAAGCAAAGTACGACGCATGAAGGGCGGCATCTCCATATATTGTAAGAGGTGATCAAGGAACCCGCAAGGGTCAACATCGCCCGTGTAGCCGGAAGTATCTATATTGGTAGGGCGCGAGTCCAGGGGTGAATCGTCAAAAACTACAACCTCGTCTATGCTAAAGACGGCCAATGCGCGGGCAATACGCGAGACTATGTTGGTCTTCTGGTCATCGCGACAGCAGCTGTGGCGAAGGTTCACCATTGAATATCAGTAACAGGGCGATTTGATACGCAGGGAGATACAAAGCGAATTGGCAACCTACGTAGACAGTATGCTACCCGGTACAGCAACAGACACGGTCCACTCCCTGCCGCCGGAAGGCTTGAAGAAAGCGGTCGGCTTGGAAGTGTCTACATAGTCTCTGTTCTTTGCGAGACGGCGCTTCTTGGGAGCCGCAAGTCAGTCGAGAGTAGGCGAACAGCAGATCAACGCAGAATAGACGATGCACCATCAACGCCCACTTACTTTTTGCTCCATCCCGGCCATAGTGAGACATAGCTATTGCTCTCATTCTGTATATGACGATGTATAAAGGTTGTAATGTGACAGACGGGTCTTGGGGTAAGATCGGCGCCCCGTCTTGAAGGTGTAAGCGACTTGCGTATCCGCGTCGTATGAGTGCCGAGTTGAGTTGCTCGGTTGAACGACTGCTGCTGGTTCGGCGTCGGCTCTTCCAACTGCCGCGGGGTGCTCCTGCCGGCTATTCCTCACACCTCTCCATGCCATCTATAGGAAGGGGCGATGAAGGCTGGACAGCGTGTGTATAGTACGAGGGTCTCGGAGTAATACAGGTCTCTCTTCCAGACTTCAACCATCAACCAGCACAGGAGCGTCTCGAGCAACACGGGATACACCCAACATAGCGCTACCACTAACGAGATATAGATCGGCGGGAGGCTCCGTGGACGCGTAGATGTCGACGTCATCAGTGGATATGGAGGTGGAAATGGAAATGGAGATCCTTGCACCAGGAGCCACCACTTACTAATAAGTACAGCCTGTTAGGTGGTAGGCATTCCGTAGTCCGGCAAGAATCATTCATCTTATCACGACACAAGTTACAGATGAGTTGCTAGAAGGCAGTGGTATACGGATATGCCTCAATATCACCAATTTCCGGGACCCTCTAACTGAAGAGGGGAGCCTCACAGACTGGCGGTATCCAGACTAGCCACCAGAGATATTGATTAGGAGGCGTTCTCCCTTTGTATAACCCATGGCAACGCAGAGGCACGAGTGTCATCAGACGAAAGAGCCGATTTTCCAGCTGTGCTATTTCTGGATAATTATCTTATCAAAGACATAGAGCTTCTTTGCGCAATCACAAGGCATACAGTTATACTCTGCGAGTTCGTTACCTACAACGTGGGTTTGCATACAAAATGATGCCCTGTATGTATGACGGTATTCCTCCCAACCTCAGAAAGGCCGGCGTTAACGAGCCCATTGATACGATGAATACACCCTATAACGAAGGTATCATATCTTGCACAAACAAGCGTGGTCGAATTTACATGAAGGCACCAGTTGCAAAGACAACCAGCGTATTACATGAAAGCACTCTTAGAAGTCTCCAATTCTGTCGTCTTTTCGTGCTTTATACTAGGCCTCTAGATCCTTTAAGCGAAGATATGCGTGTCTGTGTTGCCGGATATGGCCTGGATAAATACAGAAAAACCAGTCCCAAATCCTTTCCGGATGTACTCAGCTCATCCTTTAGGGAACACCGTTGGCATACCGTATTCCCGTCCGATGATGCATTAGGAGGTCTTAGACCGTACCTACCCACGTGATAACCGTCCGAGGGCTTTTCGAATGAGCATAACAATGGCACCGGCCAACCGAAACGGAGGCATCATCATAGCCGAGAGCAATACCTCCACCCACGGAGTAAAAGACAGCAGGATCCCTCTCGAACAGCTCCAAACGCCACTGTCTCTCCCGCCACCAGTATACACGCCGCTGCGGAGAAAAAGGAAACGCCTCGCAGGGAAGCGTTCTGTGAGGAGCTGTAAAGCATGCCGGGCCGCCCATGTGAGATGCGTAGCAGACCAGTATGGAGTTCCTTGTGAGCGGTGCGCGAAGAGGGCTTTGCTAGACGTGAGTTGTCCAACCCAACCCCATCTACGCTTTCCAACTTTCCCTGATGGACTTTATACACTGGTCTATAAACCCGGGACACATCTCAAAAGGGATAGCAGATACTTACTGAGTGTACAGTGCACCCTTGTGCAGAGACAGCAACAACAATTCTCGGCCAAAGGCACGTTCGCCGATCCTATCAACATCGTGGACCACGATTCATCGCGATCCCAAGACCTGAAACGGGTCGCTGCCGGTGCGGTGTCATTGATGGTGGGACAAGGGAAGGGCAGGTCAGGTTGAGAAGTAGGAATATGTTCTAGAGAAACGATGGACAGTGTATGGAACTCATGTAGTGGTGAAATCAGCAATAGGGGCTGAACAGTGAACAGATGACTGCTACTATTGAAGCACTTCAAAAATACAAGCTCTAGCAGAAAATCCAGAAAGCAAGAAAGAAAAGAGTTCGGCCACGGTGTCATAAACATTCTCATGCGGGAGTGGAATCATATTGATAATATTTTGTCAGGCCACATGATACCTATAATAAGCAGTCTAAGGTAGACCTTTTTCGCCGTCTTGGAAACGGGGCAAGACGTATAGACGCCGATATATGCTCAATTAAGCATCCAGAATGTCTTTCGCTATTACTCCTATCCAGGATCGACACATCGAAACATTCATCTCCGGCCATACCACCCGCCCGTGCAATGGATCATACACATTAGCCACCCGGCCGGCGAACTGTGAGGCTTCTCAGGGGCCGGGCGAGATTGTAGGGTGTGATTCACCCACAGTTGCCGATGCTGACAACTTAGGGGAGGACGAGCTTGTGCCTCATCCCCTCGTTCTAAGCCCAGTACTCCTCCCCGTGAGAGCGTGAGAGTGTCGAAGCCTGTTGTCCCAAGGAATTCTTAGAGTCTTCATCTCACTCCAGCCGTTTCTAATAGCACAGGCATCCTCCTTCGACTGCCGGCGCTCAATGGGTAGACTGGCGCTTACACCCTAAATCAAGAAATTTGATCTGGATAGTTGATGATGTCCCAGTGCTGATAGCCTTATGTCGTTAAATACCGAGCAATGCCGCGATGTGCACAGCTATGTAGTCCCCAGATCTACATCATCCAAGACATCTAAGCCTCTGAAGCCTTCTTCGACACTCCAACCACGGCCGCTGCCTGGTTTGTTCAGGAACTCACAAGCGCGTCCCACGACCAGGAGTCCAGGGGGCCTGCTGCCCTCCTGTTCGATTGCCTCGGCGACTTTCTGTAGCGTGGTTCTAATGACCCTCTGATCCGGACAGCTTGCGCGCTCAACGACAGCACACGGTGTGTCTCTTGGCCAAAGTTCTCTGCGATCCGGGCTTGAGCTTGTGCTTTCTCGACCGGCCTCTGGGCCTTGATCTTCTTTATGGGGCGTGCACTCTATTTGTGAGTGTTCGGTCAACTCCCCGATGAGCCCTTCTATGCGATGCAATGCCATGAGAAACACAACCGTCCGGGTAGGCGTGTATTCAGGCGGCACGGGCGCCTTCCCCTTCTTTCCGGTGCCAGTGCAAATTAGCACCTGGTCGGCAACGTCGCGCTGCGTGGAAGGAATCTGCGCGAAGAGCGGTGCTGATAAAGCGGACGTGATTCCGGGTAAGACAATGACTTGATCACCGAGCCCGTGCTCGCGGAAATACTCTACTTCTTCGCCGCCTCGCCCGTAAATGTATGGATCGCCCTGTTTCAGGCGCAGAACCGTCTTGCCCTCCCGCACAGCGGCTACGGCCATCTCTTGGAGTTCGTTCTGGGCGGCGTCAGCGTTGCCCGGAAATTTGCGGGCAATTTTAACAGTGGTTCTCCGAGGAACCAAGTCCAATACGCCAGCTGGGACAAGCTTGTCTGCTAGGATAAGGTCGGCAATCTGTATGGCTTTGTAGGTAGCCCGAGTCAACAGATCCGGATGTCCAGGGCCAGATCCAGCGAGGATAATTCGACCCTTATTTTTGGAGTTCGCTGTTGAGTTCGAATTGTCTATAGGCCCGGGAGCACTAACTGTTTCGTAAGATGATAAGATGGTGGCCACATCATCGTCGGTTATCGCAGCGAGGCGCTTCAGTGGCCAGTATTCGCAAATCTGGCTCAACCAGCGCATGCGCCTATTCTTGGCGGCGTCAAGGTCGGCATCAGTAACCAGCTTATTGAAGGTTGCAGGTTGGTCGAAAGAGTCGTCGCAAAGGCCAGTATCGGCTTGCGCTACGTGTAGTAGATGGTCCTCCTCTTGTATTCGCCTGCGAACATCGCCCAGTTTGCGACAGGCGTCGCCGAGGTTTCGAGGTAGTGAGGTTACGATCTCGCGACGTATTCTAGATGCCAGTTTGCAACCGCGGCCGTTCGTGGTGATGCCGATTTGGAGAGGGCCATCGGTATGAGTCGAGAGCAAGGTAAAGGAGCAATGCTGCGGCGCATCGACGACATTGACGGGAATCCGATTCCGCTTGCAGATCGAGGACACGTACGAACCTAGTTTCCGCAGCGTCAGCGGCAGTTTTCTTGGGGTTTCCTCCCCTTATTATCTCCTTTGCGAGCAGTGATGTTATTTAGACGAGAGTAAATATACCGAGATCATTATTTATCCTCGAGGCCGATGTAACAAAGACAGCGTCCACTACGTGGTCGACACTTTCCCTTCCAAGTGTGAAAAGATGGCTTTCTCGGAACGTTTCCTTCACCCATTTGACCTCGCCGTCATCTATCTGTTTCTGTAGAGCATAATGTAACTCTGTCGTCTCTGGCGCAATTAGCACGGGGAATGCGCCGGCGGCGAGTGACTGGCCACATCGAGTTGCAGCCAAAGAATTGGAGCCAATAACCAAGTGGACGTGTGATTCAGCATTGACGGCCGTGAGCAGAGAGACATAGGAAGCCATCCCGAAGACCGGCGTTTGTCTTCTCGGGCATACGAATAGAAGAAAATAAAGATACAATTATAGTTATAGCTATAGATATAGATGTGTAAGAGGAGGCTCGGAACTTGATATAGACATGCTTGAAAGAAATATTGTGACGGGTTGGAGGGGTACCCCACTATACTTGGTAGAAGTAACTTAACATGTGGTATTCTAATTCACGCTTCAACCGGCGCCGTCTGAAAATCATCTTCGCTGGCTTACCCGACTGGTTCTCTAGAGTCCCGTCTTTCCGGCTGGTTAGTCAGCTCCAATCGACTCAATCGCCGTGGATTGCGAATCTCCGAATAGCGCCCGCGGCGAATATCTCCGGGTTACATAATAACTGCAGATAAGGGAAAGCTTGCTTTTACCGTTGTCACCAACATGACAAGTTTCTCTTTTTTGCTATGACGCATTGAACCAACAATTCGTTGCGCGACCGTGGCCGAACGTACTGCTCGGCCACTGCCTACCCAAACATTTCAGTTAATAGGGGTTGTTTACTCGACCTATTCGCAATCCGAGCTTCTAGAAGAACATGAGTCTAGCTCTACAGAACTTTCGCTACGAGCAAGCGCGGCTCAATCGATCGAGGAATGAGTCATAAGACAGACACAGCAAACTAGGGACTATTATACCTAGTTATTGCCGTGGAGCATCGACGTCTGTCGCGCTGGGCGGAATTGGCAAATGGACGGGATCGGTAATGGATCACGTCATGCGGCCAAGACATTCCGTTTCAACTTTCGCGCCATCCCGTTGCCAAGAGAAGCAGGCTCGCCTGGGATACCTACTCAGTAGACACAACACGGCGATTCAATACCCCAACACGTAGTATTCCATACCCTAAGAATAGGTTGTTGGTTTTGTTGGACTCTAGTGAACAGCATCCGACTGTTACATTCGACTTTACAGACTGTAAGGTCCCGATCTCCCATCTAGGTTATGATGGGGAGCTAAGAAGTCAGAACCGGCCGGAACCTTAGGGCGAGGGAAGATCACCTATTAATAACCAGATTGAATTCATCGAGTTATCATTCCAGGCCCTCCGTAAAATCCTTCAGACACAAGACGCTTTATTATATTCGCTGCGCTCGGATATAAATCTGAAGAGTTCCCGCTAGGCTCCAAACTGACCCTGTAAATTCACATCGGCAACGATACTTTCTGTTTGCAAAAGGGCCGCTACGCCCAGTATTACATGCATGCCCCATAAACGTCGTAAAAATAGATACCTAGTTTGCCAAGACTCAACAGCTGCTGCGCCGCACAACTTCATTAGACCAAGATTCAGAACGAGGTGACTTTTCGACAAAGTGAGCGGACATAAAAATACACGACGTACCTGGACCTCATAAGGAGTCCCTTCAAATCTGAACGGGCTCTACTGTACTATGGTAATAAACCGCTTGTCGGATATTGTAACATCATCGATTGTTAACTCTGTACTTCACTTTATATCAAAGTAAACAGTTACAATGAAGTTGGCGACGCCCATTTACGCGTTCTCGCTGCTAAGAGTAACAGCTGCGGGTATGACATATCTCTCACTTTTTTGTCCTTCTTGGCTGCGCAGCTAATTCTGTCTTCTAGATTGTGGTGTCGAAGGGGGAACCACTGTCGTGGCCAATCCCAATTACAAAATTATGGATGAGCTCGAAGCCTGTAGCACGATTTCCGGCGACATTCTCATCGACCCTGCCTATGTGTATTTAATCCTAAACGGTCCCCAGGAGATTACGGGCACCATAATCGCCCACGAAAACCGAATTTTGAAGGCTTTCTCGCTCCCCGACGTTCGGAAACTAGGGGGTTTCTCATTCGCAAGCCCGACAATCACAACAAGTATAAGTTTATCGGAAGTGACAGAGATTGGCAACTTGGAGTGGAGAAATATTACCTGGGAATACGACTTTGAATATTTTGAATGGGCAGCCCCGAAACTCGTCGCAGTCTCCAGCCTCAACGTCGAAGATACCTACTTGAGCGGCTTCTTGCGGGACTACCCAACATACGACGGTAGCTCTTTTTACTATAACGGACTGGAGCAGTTAAAGACGGCCGATACCGTTCGCGTCTTGAACAATCACCGCATGAATGAGGTGATATTTCCGGCGCTCAAGACTGTGAGCGGGCCTTTAGTCATTGGAAATAATTTCAATACCCGACGCCAGAGAGGGAAAAGAGATGCGAAGAATATGCTTATTTCTCTCCCTGCGCTGGAATCCGCCGGGAGCGTGGCTGTCTACGACGAAAAGACCGCCCCTCCGTCGCAGACCGGAGAGATAGATCTACCAGTCTTAAGTCATGTTTTCGGAGATCTCAGCATAACAGACGCTAGGGGAGTTACGGAGATTCACGCACCTTCTCTTACAGATATCGACGGGGATCTATACATATTAAGGAATAGGCGGCTGAGAACCCTTGACTTTCCCAACCTGCGAAGGGTCAACCGCATCGTCCTCGATGCAGGGGATGGGTATGATGGTGGTTTCGAGAAAATCTCATTTCCCGCGCTTGAGGAAGTCGGCGCTTTCCACATTAATTCGGTCCTTGGTTTTGACTGTTCATCACTTGGCCATATACGGCAAATCGCAAGGGAGTTCTCTTGCTTAACCGGAGATGGTGCGTATGACTCGGGCACGTCATCTTCGATCCTCGACCACGAACTCCAAGTTCAGGCAGTGCTGAACGCTCACAAATAAGAGTCATCTTAATCCCCCGAGCTGTCTCGAACGAGCAACCGGGACGCAACGAACAATGCAGGTACTGCCTCCACAAACGAGAGCCCTGCGAAGACTTCAAGGGATACAACGGCCACGCCCGGAGTTTCCGAAGTCGTCCCCCGGGATATGCGCATCATTAATGTGCCAGGGCTGGCCGTTGTGATCAATTGCCGGCGCCGTGACGGGCGGGATTTTCCCGATACCCGCGGGCTTGCAACTGCCAGTCTGTGCCGGGGTTATGCCATGCTGCTTCAGCCCATTTGGGGCCGCTATCGAGCTCATGTTCTCCCGGATCGTCTTGTATATTATCCAGAAAGTAGATCGCGGTCCTTACCCATGGGGGATACATGGTGTATCCTCCTGATAGTAATCGGGAGGGATAGTGACACCCTTCAGAGGGCAGAGGGCAGATGGAAGAAGAAACCTCGACTACTTGTGAGGGACTCTTATTTGAATAGGTACCCAATATACCTCCAGTATTAGTACAATAAACGGTGAAGTCTTATTTTTTTGTTGTTCGTAGATTTACCGCTGCCACTCACATATAGTTACACGCCAACCACCACATCTTCAATCTATTCACATAACAACCAGCACACCGTGACTGCGGCTAGCTCTTATCTCGGCGGCGATACCGTCCTCACCGGTAGCGAGAGAGCGGCGATGTACGTATGGATAACGCGTTTGAGCTGATTGGTGGTGGGCTTCGCGTTTGGCGCGTTTGGCGCGTTGGGATCAATCCCGGCCTCAGTCCGACGGACTTTGTCCTTTTCTATCTGTGAATTTTGGCCCACCTTTTGGTCACTGTGCCAAGACGGCTTGTAACGGATAAACCCGGCATTGAGTCGGCCCTACCCCAGGCTTTTAGGTAAGTAATTGCCGGATAGCGAACAATGCTGTTCGGCAATCGGAGCTCCTCCGAACTGGCCCATGATTATTGACCTACGGTACTTCCGGACTTCATGCCGATATCCATAATAACGACAAGTACATTTGCACCTAAAGGATGTGCCTTCGTCGGCTGCTCCCCACCGTCCATTTAAACTCTCTTCATCCCTCTCGGCCAGCTCTCACAGATCCATCTGCGTCTGCCGGCTTGGGGAGGGGGTCCTCGATATAGAACAACAACATCACCATCACGATGTCTACCATCAATCGGAGCATCCGAACCGTTTCCAGATCGCTGCGACTCCGGTCGACTCCCCACACTCTTACGCCTTCACGCGCGTCTACCTCGTTGCTAGTGTCCGGCAACAGCAGCGCTGCTCGTACCGCCTCCGCCGCCTCCTACCATTACAACAGCTTTTCTACAAGCACCGCCAGAATGTCCGCTGCTCCAGCGCCAGCCCAACACAAGGGCTACGACCCCGAGATCGAAGACATCGCAAAATACGTTACCAAACCTATCGACTCCGAGTTAGCCGTGAGTCTCTGCCTCTTGACTGCGCTTATCGCGCGTAGGAGTGCTTTTGTTAACAACTCAATTGACGACAGTTTGACACGGCACGATGGGTGTTTCTTGATACGCTGGGATGTGGACTCGAGGGGTTGCGCTTCAAGGAGTGCACCAAGCTTCTGGGACCAGTTGTCCCAGGGACTATCGTCCCCAACGGTACCAAGGTCCCCGGAACCGACTTCGTCCTCGATCCAGTCAATGGCGCCTTCAACATCGGCGCTATGATCCGCTGGCTCGATTACAACGACTGCTGGCTGGCTGCCGAATGGGGTCATCCCTCTGACAACCTCGGCGCTATCCTGGCTGTCGCGGACTGGGTCAACCGGACCAACAAGGCTGGCGGCAACCTTGCTAAAGGCAAGATTTTTACCATCCGTGATATTCTCGAGGGCATGATCAAGGCCCACGAGATCCAGGGCTGCTTGGCTCTGCTCAACTCGTACAACAAGGTCGGTCTTGACCACGTCGTCTTGGTCAAGGTCGCTAGTGCCGCTGTTGTCTCCCACATGCTGGGCCTCAGCGACACGCAGATTGCCGACGCCGTCACCCAGGCCTGGGTCGACGGTCAGAGCTTGCGTACGTACCGGCACTCGCCCAACACCATGTCCCGCAAGTCTTGGGCTGCGGGCGATGCTTGCCAGCGTGCCGTCAACCTGGCCTTGAAGGTCATGAAGGGCGAGCCCGGTGTTCCCACCGTCCTGTCGGCCCCTGTCTGGGGTTTCTACGATGTCCTGTTCAAGGGCAACAAGTTCCAGTTCCAACGCCCCTATGGTAGCTATGTCATGGAGAACGTACTTTTCAAGGTGTCCTACCCTGGTATGTTTTTGGTTCTTTTCGTTCTCCCTACCCCTGGCCCATGTTATCCACTGTACCTCGGCTAATCCTGGCGACAGCTGAATTCCACTCACAAACCGCGGTGGAGGCATCGTCCAAAATCTTCCAGAAACTGAAGGAGCTTGGTAAATCGGCAGCCGACATCAAGGGTGTCACATGCCGGACGCACGAGGCGTGCATCCGCATCATCGATAAGCAGTTCAAGCCTATGGACAATTTTGCCGACCGTGACCACTGCATCCAGTACATGTGCGCCGTAATGCTCGTGTTCGGTCGTCTCGAGGCGACCGACTACACAGACGGCGGCGAGGCGGCAACGTCACCCCTCGTGGAGTCGCTGCGACAGAAGATCAAGTGCGTTGAGGACCCTCAGTTCACGACGGACTACCATGACCCGGCTCTCCGAACCATCTCCAACGCGCTGACGGTGGAGCTCAACGACGGCACGGTGCTGGACGAGGTGGTGGTAGAGGCACCGCTCGGCCACAGGCTCCGGAGAGAGGAGGCCAAGCCTCACATTCTAGCCAAGTATAAGCGACACCTCGGCCCACACTTCTCGGAGGCTCAGGTGCGGGAGCTCGTGGAGCTGGGCATGGACTCCAAGAAACTGGAGGCCATGGCGGTGGATGAATACGTTGACAAGTACGCTGTTAAGAATAGCAAGTTTGTTTGAGGTTTTATATCTTTAGAAGCAGTGGAGTTCATATGTAGATTTTTAAAAGTTTAACGATTGGAATATCCGCGTGATTGGTTATAAAGCACTATCTTCTCAATTTATAGAAATGGTTTGGCATATACCAAGTATTCTTGTTAATTGGAGTGATGTCATGAAAGATACCTCCAGTATCGGTGGCGGAAACTCGACCTGGATAGGTATACGACCCGGGCCCACACACCAGGCGGCACACATACCATATACCTTATAGATCACAGTAGTCCACTTCATAGGCAGTACGGTGGCATAAATATGAGCGAGAGCGTACGCGCTTATATATACCTATTTACGGCGTCATGTAACGCCAGACCAAATACCCTCGCCCGTTGCGCATAAGTTGGACAACACTCGCCAGACTTACGAGCAGTTCAAGGGGGTAATCTCGGTAAACCCGTTTGGGCGCGATGAGAAAGGACAAAAGGTGCGTCAAAAATATTTAGAATTTCAGGAGTGTATATAGTAGTAGCTCAGTCCACGGTGGGATTACACTGATATCCTAGTTGAAAGGATCCCATCAGACCAAGCATCCCGTTAGAACATGATGTCCAATCCAGTTCCCAACGCTTCCCCCGGTCTAGTTGTTCCACGAAATATACCCGATAATACAAAATTCCTCCATGTAGGTCTCAAACGGAGGGATGAAACCGTGCCTCGGCGAACCCCGGACTGGAGTTCTCTTAGGTTGATCCTGACTTCATGATCTCCTCGACGACGGGAGCATCTTCTAGCTTTCCGCCAAGGCCAGCGGGTGGTGTCCCGCCAGCACGTTTTCTCAATACGTTCTCGATGAAGGCCTCGCCGGCCTTGTAGCTACTCCTGACTAGCGGACCACTCGCCACGTAGAGGAAGCCCATGTCGACGGCGCGCTGGCGCCACATTTCAAACTCCGCGGGCGTGACGTACTTGTCGACTTTGAGATGGCGCTTGGTTGGTCGCATGTACTGACCAAACGTGACCACGTCGACGCCGACCTTACGGAGTTCTTTCAGGGCATCCATGACCTCCTGCTCCTGCTCTCCCAGGCCTAGCATAATACTCGTCTTGGTAATGATACCTTCACCCGCCCTAACCTCCTTGGCATGCTTTAAGACTTCGAGACTTTGCCTGAAGGTGGCTCGCCGGTCTCGCACATATGGTGTCAAGGCCTCCACAGTCTCCACGTTGTGAGCGTAAACGTCGAGGCCACTCTCGGCGACTAACTTGACCATGTCCAGATTGCCCATGAAGTCGCCCGTAAGCGCCTCAACTAGCAGACTCGACTTCTTGGCCTTGATACGCCGTATTGTCTCGGCGAAATGTCTGGCGCCACCATCGGCCAAGTCGTCACGATCCACACTGGTTAGGACGACATAGCCTAGACCCCATCTCGCGAGGGCTTCGGCGGTGTGCTCGGGTTCGTGGGGGTCGAGGGGCGGAGGGTTCCGATTTGTCTTGACACTGCAGAAACGACAGCCGCGTGTGCATGTATCGCCCATCAGCATGATGGTGGCGGTGGCGGCATTCTTGTTGCTGCCACCCCAACACTCGGATATGTTGGGGCACCTGGCCTCCTCACAGACCGTGTGCAGGTTCAGTCCGCGCAAGTCCTTCTTGATCTTCTTGTAATTATCATTGCCCGCCGGTATGGGTGTCTTCAGCCACTCTGGCAGCCGTGTGATGGTTCGCCGGTTCGAGGCGGGCCCGACTTCGGCAGTGCGGAGAGTATAGGCATCGCTGGCCGATAAGGGAGCAGCACTGGAGGACGTAGGTAAGAAGTCCTCGAACGCTCCAAGCGCCGTGTCTTTGAAATATGTTGGTCGCCGAGGCGTGGCGGGGTCTGACGAAGATGAGGGCTGCTGCTGCCCGGGGGTGTTGGAGGGAGCCGCCGTCGTCGCATATGAACGAGAGGCGATGCTTCTAACAGATGCAGCCGATACGACTCGCTGGAAAGGAGCGCGTAGGCACTGCATGGCAGCCGGCGAAGACGCCATGATTCCGATGTTGCGTGGCCCGCGGTGACAGGCACATGCAATATCTTGCGACGGAAGCTAGCTGGTAGGAATCGGATTACCCGGTTGATAAGCGGTTGACGTACGAGGTTGCAATCCACCTAGTGTGAATTGGGTATGGGTAATGCGAAGTAGGCAAGGTAGTGTGCGGCTTGCGGCTTGCGGATTGCGGATTGCCGGCCCTTTTTTCTGTAGAAAGATAGTGTGAAATACATGATGCGGACGACAGAATCCCGGATCAGAATCCGGATCAGTATCGAAAATCGGAAGGGCTCCCGAAGCCGTGTCTATGCGCTCTGATTATGTAATTCCTACGTAATACCTGGATTCTTATAACGGGCCGTCAAATCTACTGACGGCCCGCGATAACTACATACAACTACAGTGATGCGAGGGAGGACAGTCGCTGAAGACAACTTGTAATTCTTTTTCTTCAACCGCTCTGAAAAAGAGATGCCGGTTTTCAAAGCTTTTGTACCCAGGGCTATAATTTACTCCCGGTCAGTCTGGTAGCACTCATCCTGTCAAGCAGCGGCGATAAATGCCCGAGAAGGTGGGCGGATTTGTCGTTGCCGCCAGGCCGTCCCCCCAAAGAACGAGGGACGATCACTCGGATGCAGCAGCAAGATAACAAGCTGGGTAAAGATGCAGGTCTTTTCAAAATGGCAAGACCAGTAATCGTGCAGCTAAGGGCTTCTTGATCGAGCCCAGTGCATACCCGGTAGCCCGGCAGCGCCCGAAATCGAGTCGCCGGTGTGTTACTGTAGCTGCGGAGAGGCTCTTGGAACGGTGGTGCTACTGCTACATGCCATGACTGCAGTCAGTTGACAGATGTTCATATCGGATCTTATTTAATTTCCTCTGGATGCCGTGGTTGTATTGGGGGCTTATTCAACAGCTTCCCAGTCCAGGGGCCCGTATCACTCCGTTGTAAAAGACAGAAGCACTCCGTCGTCCCGGCATACCTAGGTAGAGTCCTCTTCATAGGCCCGCCGGGTCATTCGCGTTCTGTTTACTCCAGGCTATCACGGGACTGACCGGTAAGACGCTATTAAGCTACGGTAAAACTCACCGCCAGCAATAACTCATGATTCATACCCCAACACTGAGATGTTTAAGCTAGCATCCTCAGGCTAGTCATCGGGGAATCCTGGAACCCGGAGTATTCAGCAACTCACCGGTTCCAGGACGAAACTGTCAGGAACATGAACTGGCACTCTTGGCACTCTTGGCGCTCGACGATCCAGATCCGATTCGCATACGCAGGTCTTTCGTGATAAGCCAATGCACTAGGTAATACAATTAGTAGGCGAAATCGAAAGGAGGAGCTGCCCTTCTACCTGAATAGTGGCCTCCCGACGCCAGTCCTGACGCAAGTTGTATTTGCAACTGCCGGTATGCCGGCCCCGATAATGATTACCCAACTTGTCCAGGATAAATCGTGGAGCGTGAGTAATCTACACGACGCCAAGAGAGACGGGCAACAATGTCCATACGGCATGCGGGACGACTTGCCAGTCACCAGATTGATGAAATGGACTCAGGCCGCCTTGAAGATCTGTAAGGCAATACAAAAAGATATAGTGACACGACAGACTCCAGAGCGAGGGACGACAACAGAAAGTTGAATGTAGGGAGCTAACGTTCAAGGAGGCCTGATCCCCAAGATAGTGTGCCGACAACACAGGACTCATTAATAGCGGCGGACTAGGAACACGGCTCTCTTCCGGAACGGAAACCATTTACGCGAGTTACCGCGCAGCTCCTCGTGTTCAGCGTGACACTCACTTATAAGCATCCATGATCCTGTGATATTCCCGCAACACTTCAATAACTTCTAGTCTAGCTGTTTTCTAGGTATCTCGAGCGTATCTATCCACCAAAACCTATTAGGTATATGGGCCGTTTCTCGTTTCTCCATATAATGCCATTACTCATGCCTACAGTCACTTCAGTCCTAAAGACTCATTCGCCAGCAGCTCTCCTGTGAGCGAGGGGTCTATGGTTATTCCCACCATCTTCAGACCCTCCAGGCCTTAGCGGCTTCCAGGCCCTCTGCGAACGCGCCGAGCTTCCCATCTATAGCGAAGCCCTGAGCCTCCAGCCGTCTACACTCATCGTGTAGGTTACTCAGCGGAACCCAGAAACACTCGATGAATTCGCCATCCTCTAGTTGTGGCTTCGGGTTTTTATTCTCCTCTCTGTTCACATCGACATTCATTTTGATCATAAATGTAGTAGAGCTAGGATAGTTTAGGGAATCAGTTGCATGACCCGTGAGGCGGAATTCGGGAACCAAAGTACCTTGAAGATGCAGGAGCTTCCGGTATCAATTATCAGCACACATTGTAACGGATACATACGTACGCACGTGTGTGTGGAATCAAACTGATGTACTGCACTCACAACTGAAGAACATAGGGCGCTGGCCGTGGATGACTTCGCCAACATAACCGGTCTCTTCTCTCAGTTCGCGCAAGGCGGCCTCCTCCACGGTCTCACCCTCGTCGACAAGGCCGGCCGGGAACTCGACAACAAGCTTTCCCGCAGGGGCTCGGAATTGCTTCTCTAGCAAGATCTCTGCGCCGGCAGGCAGCTCGCGCACACTAAGCATCACGACGGCGTCCACAGCACTGGTCTTTGGGCGTGTTGGGCGCCGCGTGCCCTCCCAGGTCCGGACTTGGCCATTCTGATCTCTGTAGGTGATCCTGACGCACACGCAGAACCAAATTAGATCAGGGTGTGTCCGAGATACGAACGCGCGCTGATGGCTTCGCCAGCCGCACTCACTTTACAAGGTTGATCCACCTCGCATCCTTGTTTTCCTATATTCAGTCCCCAATATGTTAGCTATTTCACATTCAAGTGTGCAGGCGTTTATTCCTGGTTTTTTTTTGGTGCTTACGAGGAGCTCCGTGGAAATAACCTCTGCTATCTGAAGCGGCATTCTGGGCAGCGACGAGGTTGCTTGGAGATGAATAAGGCACGCAGCAATCAACTCCCCAAAATGGCGCAGCCACCCAGCTATAAGCGAAGCTTGAGGGGACAGCACAAAGCCACAGTGGCTAGACAGAACATATCTTTTTATTGTACAGACTGTACGTGGGAAGATAAAGCACCCGATACGTAAATAAGCTCTTTTACTAGAAGACCAAGTGTTTGAATGGTTATGATGAGCAAATCTGTCTATCGAGGCGTCCGGGCTCTCTGCTGTCGAAAGACGAGATAAAATCTATTGCAGTTTATCATTTCCATCTTTCTGCCCCCGTCCCCATCCCGTATACCGCATGCGGGGATGGACGTCACCCATACCTACAAGTCACGGTGACTATTTAACCGCCGCTAGCCAGGTATTTGACGATCTACCCAGCGTGGTATAGCACACGGTGTACTCAACCACCCTCGAAACTGTATTTCCTGGCCGCTCAAGCCGCCAGACCTACTGAAACTCAGGTTGTGTACTTCGTACAGACTGTAGAACCACTACGCCAAGACGTATGGTTGTTAACCGCCCTATGGCGATGTCTCAGACCCCGTGAAGTTTTATCTTCGCACACCGTAACGGGTCATGGTCCTACCATTTTGCCTGTAACCAACTACCGTACCAGGTGCCTAAGATAACTACCGTGGTTACTGGCAGGAGCTCGCCATCTAGCGAGTTGCACGATGTCGGCCGGAAGCACCGCAGGCCGGGAACAACGAGCCTACCCCCTTGAATGCATATGCATCTGCCTATTGCATGCCTATTGCATGCAATGTAGGATGCATACCACCTACCCTTGACTTTACGTAATTGCTGTCCAAGTGCAAGCTGTCATCAGGGCGTGCTCTGTATCCAATTGCCCGTGTCTGATTACAGACGGGCTGAGACGGGAGACTGAGGAGCACAAGCCACTGCAGAGCTCATTACAGATCCCCTGTAGTTGCATAAGCTGTAAACATCTCGGTGTATTGGCGGCTTGGCGCGGCTTGGCGCGCGCGGCAGGCACCTCGGTAGGTACATAAGCACGCACACAATGGAATTACACAGCACATCGCATTGTCGGTACGGGCTGGGCGGGATCCGCTTTTCAGAGCGGCAGCCAGATGCCCTGAGCCAGATGCCCTGAGCCAGTCCCATAATAAAACGTAATCACCTACCTAATCTACGTCCGTACCTTGCTCAAACAACTCATACCGATCCAATCTGCCAGAGATTCAAAATCCCATTACTATACACTAGTAAATCAATCCCGCCGCTCTCCTCCTCCATCCTAGCTGCCGCTAATTTGGCGTTGCTCTTCCTCTTTCTCGAGCAATCGTTCGGCCTCGGCAGTGGAAAATGCAGTCTTCTGCCGCCGGCTTAGTGGCAGAAGGGGCTGAGCACCATCGCGTCGAGTACGCTAAGCCGTCCGAATGGGCTGCTCAGAAGGATGTCATCAAGAAGCTGTACTTAGACGAAAATAAGACCCTCGACGAGGTGAGGCGCATTATGGCGGACGAACACCAGTTCCATGCTACGTAAGCTCGCTCCGGCCCAGACCCCAATGCCGCCCGCCCGACTAACAGACTGTAGGCCCAGTATGGTGAGTCCATGCGTTGGATCGGGTGCTTGATTGCATTATAGCGCTCGCATGCACCAAGCTGATCGCATCACTTCTGGATAGTTCTCTGTCGAAGACATGTGAACTGACTTGCGCGGCAGTATAAGAAGCGCATCAGAACCTGGCACTTCACGAAGAAGCTGGAGGAAGATGCCGTTTTGGAGGTGCTTCAGCAAAAATTACAGAAAAAGGCCGCCGGCGAAATCTCGATCCGCGGGCGTGTGGTGAGGAACCAGCGCCTCCGCCGTTTTCTAGAGCGCCGACCAGATGTGCTGGCCCGGCTTCAGATCCAAATGGGCTCTCCCTCGTCCCCCTGCGAGGTGCCAGCTGAAGTCCCGAGAGTACGCTCGTTGTCACCAGAGTTCCGCAACATGGAAAACACCATGACAGCTGGTAAGCAAGGGATCATACAAAGCCATACCTCAGGCCCCGATGTTCAGTTCCTCAGTTTACAATTTCAAGCAGGAACACAATGAGCTAACGTGGACTCCGCCGGCTGACCTCGATCTCCACAGTGCGTGATTACATCCGAGGGTGTGCATTTGGACCTGACGCTTTATGGATTTGGACCCCAGGAGGGTATACGTCGCGAAGGGGCGGAATAACAGACTTTAGGGCTTCGCGGTTGGATATGCTTCGGGCAATTGACGAGTTTTATTACTTGCAGGCCGCAATCGACAACGAGAAACCGTCCAGAGAGATTTTCCGACTTTTAAATTCAACATTAAACCGTCTCAGTGGTGCAATAAGAACGGAGCTACCGGACTTCTTCTTTCAGATGATAGAGGTCCTTCAGCACACTTGGTCGAATCATTCCGAACTATCAGATATATTTCGACGGCACGTAGCGGAACTTGCCGTTGTTCACCTGGGTAGAAATCACCCTATGTCTATCCTATGGATTCACATGTTAAGGGAGCAGCAAGACGGCTATTCCGTCGGAGTTTCACGAAATGTCTTGGATATGTTGCTCCAAGAGCTGGTCATGTCCATCGGTGCGCAGGATCATCTTACCGGCGTGGCGCTCGACTACTTACTGCGATATATAATACATACGCAAGGCCCTTTTGTGGCGTGGAAGCGCTTTAAAACATGGTTGGCTACATATCCGCGTTGGGATGAGCCATCTAGTTGGTCAAAAGCTGTTCAATCTAGATTGGAAATTTCCAACGAGCCCATGACTGTATCGAATGACCGCATTGGTGACACCTCCCGTTGGACCTCAGCCGCTATGGAATACCAGAAACCCGGCAGCGACTCTTTCATAGACCTACATTCAAGCTACCTACTATCATATTTAGCGGGACGGATCGCTATACGAAACGGCGATTCGGAACGAGCCGAGGGCTGGTTCTTGAAAGCCAAGACCGTTGCGCAGCAATTCACACTACCCCGTAAAACCGACTACTTCACCAAGGCCTTTGCGAACCTTCACGTCTTATATACCGCCACGAACCAACCAGAGAAGCTAGCGGCCATAACCGAGGAACTAGAGAATTTCAAACTCGAACTACCCGTAGGAACTAAGTGGCCGACGGAGTCGATGCCCGATTGTTAATCCACTTATTCGGTTCTGCGGATACCGTCTCCTCGGCACAATAATTACCCTGAACAATCTGAGGCTCTCGCTCCGACCCACACATAGGGTCAAAGATTGCCATATGCTATATGGTTGGCTCGGCTACAGCGGTACATTCATGGACAGTCTACGCAGTCACCAGGTCTATCTAACGAGGCTGTTAGATGCGCACACTACGAAGACGGATAGAATATATTCGACGTGGGGACAGGAGACAGTTTGAGTGCGATGCTTTGCCATCAAAGAGAGGGGGAGTTGTGAGTATCCCATCCTAGATGGACGTCTTTTTCACATTTCATCATCGCTTACATACTGTCAGCACGAAGATTTGCTACAAAGTGTATTGCTCCAGGTGGATTTATACGATGAGCCACCTCACTTATGCTGGTGCGATTGCGACCGCTCGTAGCCAGTCGGTATACCCACCAGCAACAGTAACTTAAGTCCGGTAAGGCATCGAAGACCATAGGCTTAGCACTATACCCAATTCTTCAGATCACATAGGGATTTAATTAAAATACATTCACCAATGCCTGCCTCAGAGTTCACGGGAAATCCCATACCGTCCAATGAGTTCGGGCCAGAGACCAACTTAAGCCAGGATACACCTTGTTGTCGCCATACACGCGATGGGAGCTTTCTCAGGGCGGTATAAGACCATATTCAATCACGCCATCCGCGCATGGCAATCCGAAGATAAGATCAACGACAGGGTTTCACCGTCTCTTGTTTCCCTAACATAAGCACTTACATATACCCAACCTACCATATTCCAATGCCCGATGTCGCAAGGATGTGTTGCTGATCATGCCCGCCCCGATCTCGAGCAAGAGAGTACGCCGCTTACGTGTCCAACCAAGTATGCCAAGAACGCCATGTAATACTACGTATTCAGTATTATCGATTGGTTGAAGGAGGGGACGGCTACTCGATGTCAGATTCGGATCGCGTCTGGGCTTGCTAGTGCAAGACCGCCTCAAAGCTATGTGTGCCTCCACGGACCCGTACTGCAATCCCGAATATGTTGCGGCAGTATTGTTTGACGCTGGCCGTCTCAGAGCTCCCAGATGGCTCTCGGGGTGCTTAGGCTAGGATTTACAATAATACAGAACATCCGCCGATATAAGCCTTAATATACCGTCTATCAAACCCACTCAGTAGTAGTTAAAAAGGAGGACCTAATGTAGTCATATTGCCTCCGTCGGGTGAAGATAATTTTACAGAGGAATGCCAGCACTTCAGATCCCCCAAGTTTTTCGCCTGCTACTGGGAAGACTGCGTGTATATAATTCTTTTATACTATAGTATTGTCCAGCTTACCAAAGCCTAGCCTAGTCGACTCTTTGGCACACCGTGACCTTTGACGCTGAATAGAGAAAATAACACCCCTCGTGCTGTGTCTATCAACGTAGCCCATGCTGATCGACCTCAGTCCTCACTAGACGCTTCAAGGACGAAGAGAATACAATGGTGACATGCATGCTAGATAATAGCAAGCTCTCCCGACGTTTTCATGCATAAACCGCGGTCAAAAGCCTATATAACTCTCCATAGTCCTCCGAAATAAAGCGGTGGAGCAACAGCCTCAAGAACAAAAGGCCCACGACGGCATAACGCTCGATATCAAATAGCACAGCAGCAAGCAATATAGGAAGAGGCAGCGCATAAAACTCACTCGAACAAGAGAGGAAAGCGACTCCGCAACAGCACGACATCCCACAACAAACGCTCAACACCACCACTACCGATAAACCCATACCACGCCATGCCATCCCACACCAGGTTCCGCACATAATATCCACAGGCACAAAAGCCCATCGCATAATCTTGCCCTCGCATATAGACCAACAATCCCAGATCCTCGTCCGTCCGCGCCACAACTCATCCGCCCCGCTAGCCAGACTCGCTCATACAACGGAGCGGGCCCGGCCGCACGTAACGAGCTCGCCACGCGATCGGGATGCCACGGCACAGAGCACGACAGGACGGATGAACAGCCGCATGACATAGTCACGCCCCAAACCTCGCTCGCCAGTGACGACCCCGGAAACACAAGGGTCGTTTTCCTCCTCCCCCGCTGTCCGTGTCACATCACCAGCGACTCCTAACCCAGGCACATAATTGCTACGCATCACATAACCAAGGCGCCAAGAGGTGAGACAAAGCACCGAGCAAGGCACGGTCCAAGAAACGGTAGAACAACAGGTACCTCAACGTGATTGACGATGGCCGGCAGCGGCCACGCGGACGAGTCCTAAAACGGCAGCAGTGTACAGACATATCACATCGCACCAAGTCTGATTTCCACGTGGCAGGGGTTGCAACAAGACAGGTCGAGAATTACGCGCGCTCGCGGCAAGTAAATAGACGCGGGTACTAACTGTAGAGGTAGGTATGGTGTATGTTGATGGGACGCCAGGATAACCAAGGAAAAAAAACCATATAGACAAGAACTGTTGAAATCATCGTAAGAAATCATTCGCCATGCTCACCACCCTTGATAGCCGTTCGCCCTCATAACTTTAGAGAGACTCCGAGCCACAAGCGGGTCGTAATAGCATGACATACCGATCTGGCTTGTCCAAATCATCCCAGCAAACAAAAACATTTTGAACGTTTTCCAAGCCCCGAGTACCCCCAGTCATGTTCTACATAAACTCAACACTCATGCCGTTGGAAATACACGTTTAACGCTCCACCAACGGGTGTGTACATGATACATGATTTTTTCGTACATGCTTTGGTATCTCTCTATATATATCCCATAGTCTCATTAAATAGCGCCAAGAATGAAAGTAGACAAAGAAAATGTCGTGCATTCGTAAAATGAAGCCAACCGATGATTTCACCGGCGGTCTTCTGCGTTAGAGTCATATTGGCGGTGGTGGTAGTGGTCCTGGTGATACTCGATGGCCTTGCGCCGGCTCTCGCTCTCGTCGTCAGGTTTCTGTCGTCTATGCCTATCGTCCGCCACCCGGCCTCTCTGGTATTCGTCATCTTCCCTTTCCCGGCGGTGTCGGTGCCTTCTCTGTCGTTCCTCATCAGAGCGGGTTTGCTCCTCGTCTGAATTACGCGCGTTTTTAGATTCCCTCTCAAATTCTTTCCTTCTCTTGTCTGTTCATGCATCAGTATAACGGGCCCATAGATTAGATGCGTATTATGATGACTCACCCCTAAGTCGTGCGGTCTCGGTGGCATATGCTTGTATCTCTTCTTTGTTGAGAACTCGTAACACAATGACAAAATCATCGCGAACCTCAAATCGCTCTTTACCAATCGTGAGCGCTTCGGGGTTAACCTTCTTTCTGCTAATTTTGGTCCATCGAGCTCCCGGCGGGACGTCTTTTTTGGTCTGATCATCCTTATGCGGCGCCACACCTTCTCGAATGGGATTTGCGTCTTCTGGGAATCTGGCACTCGGTGTTTTCAAGATACCTTTGATCGGCTTCTGTTCGGATTTGTCTCGCGGCGGAGAAACCAATCGAACTTGTTTCTCCTCTCGCACCACAACCTCACGACCACGGGATTCGCTGACGGAATCATCTCCCTTGTCGGAGCCGTCGGAGATATCGGCTCCTGGCATGTCATTAGTCGATGCCGTCTCCTTAGTGGACGTCATATCCGTCTCATTAGCTGTCTCGGTTGCCTTGTTCTGGTTGTCAAGCGTAGTGGGTTCGACTTCAAGGTCTACCGACTCCTTGGTATCCGTGGTATCAAAGGCGGGAGACGACCGGTGTCGCCTTCTCCCCTGATTCGAGGAGTTCTCCGGTGAAGCATCCCGTCTGTTGGATGTGGTTTCAAGCTTGGTTTCGGCATGTTCATTCCGGTCTTTCACATCCTCAGCCGCCCGGTCTTCAGGCCCCGAGTTAGATCCTAAACGTTCTTCCCGTAGCTCCTGTCTCTTCTCAGAGGCAATAGAGTCCGTCCTGGAAGACGGTCCCCTATCAGAAGTTTCCCTTTCTCTAGATTGGTTTGCCTGACCGACACGGGAACCATAATCCCTTTCTTCGTCCAACGCCTCGCGCCTCGGCGAGACCTTTCCGTCGTATCGGCCTACGACCGGCACAAGCCCTGCGCCGGCAGCAGCCATCTTACCACCAGCGATAGCTTTCTCGCGTGTGCGACTAAGGCTCTCCCGTCGGCCAACTCCGTTCTTGCGATCCCGGCCCTCTTCGGTGCGAGGTTGATTTCCCTCAGTAGTGTCCCGGTCATGGGTACGGACGTAAATTAAAGACTCGTCCGATGTACGTTTTGAATCACGGTCACCGACCTCGCGGCGTGGACGGCGCTCTTCGTAATTTTGAACTGGAAGAGCGCTCTGTGAGCGAATTTGTTGCTGATCAAGGGAGTCTGTGCGTATGCCGAATCCACGGACCGTCACGTTTTCATCGCGGTAGCCGTCATCACGCTCACGGCGGTCTTTCCCCACGCGCTCATCATCGCGTGAGCGATAAAGATCGTCAGCATGCGACAAGCGAGCAGGCCCGTCTTGATAGAGTGAGACGGGGCGCGCTCGCGTGGCTCTACGTTCGGACGAAGGGCTCCTCGATTCCTCAAGAAGAGCCGGGCGGCGTGTACTGTCTATGGGTGGCGGCGGCGGAACAGCGGGCGGAGCTGGCATGGTCACAGACGGACGGTCATAAGCGCCCGCTGCTGCCGCACGGTTATATCTTTCAAGGCCGGCCGAGGGGGGCGGTCTTCCGCGGTTGCGCGGTTCATAGCGGCTCGTGTCGTGGTTTACAACGTTGACGTGAGGCCGATAGTAAGGACGGTCAACACTGTCGCGTCGGCTCCTTCGTTCCCGATCATGATCCAAGTCATACCTGACTAATTCACCGGGTTTCGTGTACTCGTAATAATCGTCCTCGTAGTCTACTACGGCCGGGCCGTTACCGTAGGCGGGCGCAGCATGGTGGGCAGGGGCTGCCGGATGAGCAGGAGTGGTGTATAAAACATGGGGTCGAGGGTTACGAAAATTGTCAGTACTCGTCCTGGCTGGGCCCCACAACCTGTCATCCCCGGCTCCCCCGACCCGCTCTCGCAAGCGATAGAACTCGTCGCCCAAGGGTGCTCCCTGGTTATAACTGTGGCGGTTATGGCTGCGAGAACGGATCGAGGAAGCGGGCTGTACGGCATAGTAGCCGTCATCGGGACGGTGTGGCTCGCGAGGGGGACTGCTCGCTCTAACGCTACCTGAGGCATGGCTCGGATTTGGGTGAGGTCGGGGGTGGTTCGTGGTGACTATGATGGGCTTTGCAGCGTGGGAATCAACGGTGGAAGACCGATTCCTGTTCGACCTGCTCAGGCTTCTCGACATAGGATCGGCAGCGGCGTTGTATGTCGCGATGGCTGTAGCAGCCTGATTTGGGCCGGTGGCGGCCTTGGGCTCATGTCGTCGAGGTGCAGCGCCATCATACCTGGCCGGGGGGATAGCATGGAGCTCGCCGGTGTATGGTAGGTTGTAGCCAATGTTGACGGGCATAGACGCCCGCGCGGGGTTGACGGTAGGAGACCGCCGACCCGCGTGTCGAGGCCTAGGGTCACTCATTCTTCGCAAGTGGTCTCGATAGATAGGGCGGCTGCGAACTAGGGAGAGTGGTGAGAAGGAAGAAGCTGGTAGAAGAAACGAGTCGAGTCGAGTCGATTGACAGCTCGCAGAAATATATCTACGGGCAAACAGGCGCAGAGTGTAACTTGAGCCTTAAGACGAGTTGGGAGGTGAGAAGTCGAGGATTGGGCATTTGGGAATTGGAAATTGGAAATTGGGACTCCGGATTGGGGGGTGGAGTGGAAATTGGAAATTGTGAGATGGGAATGGAGAATGGAGAATGGAGGATGGCTGATGGCTGATGGCTGATGGAGAATGGAAGATGGGAACTGGCTGGCTGGTGCGGTGGGACGGGGAGGGACGGAGACTTGTCCTCTAAGAAACCAGCCGGGAGTTGACTTATAGGGATTATTCTTAGCTGGACTCCAGAGGGGGGAGGGGCGCTGGTGGGGTGTCCTTGGGACTTTGATAAATTGATAAATGCAACCCGCTTTCTGCTCTTCGCCGCTTCTATTCCTTCTCACCTCGCACAGAATCGCTCTATGCGTATCTATTCTCTCTCCGGAGTTATTCTATGTAATTAAAGTATCTACCTTACGTAGCAGTTCTGGGGCCGGGAGGGGAAGGAAACACGCGAGAGAAAAAAAATGAAATAAAAAATATAAAAACGGTCGGAATCCGGAGCTCACTCGCTCGCTCGCAATCCACATCCCACGAGGGCTTTTCTTTTCTTTTTTTTTCTATCTTTTTTTCTTTTTTTCTTTTTTTTCCTGCTCTTTCGACGTCTATCTTATCTTGCCTCTTCTTTGTCTTGCAGCAGTGACTTGTCCAAGGCAAATAACAAATGATGCCATCCAGATTCCAGCCCTCGCATGCTTCGTACTTTGGTGTTGCCGGGTAGATGCGCCACCACCATCACACACATGCGCTTCCCACACGCGAAAAAAAAATGTTTTTATAATTTTTTTTCTCTCCACGAGACCAAGCGGGCCACACAAGCAAGGGCCCTTGCCGCGGGGTGCACAACATAGGATCGGAGGAGGATGTACAGGCTAGGACAGAAGAAGTATTTGCGGTATATACCACATTATTATTGCTATTATCATCATCATTATCATGTGCGTGCGCTGCGCTTCTGCTGGGTTCCAGGATTGCCAGGATTGCCAGGGTTGCCGTCTCGCAGACGGTTGGGCTGCAGGCAGGACGCTGCCCAGCCAAGAGCCACGAGGGGAGTCTTATTATTAGAGCCGGGTACCGAGTACTTGTCTACATCGTCCATGTCCATGTCACCGTGTCCGAAAGATGCCTTTCCTCCTTTCCTCTCGCAAAAGACACGCAAAAACAGGGACAACCCGGGAAACCAGGCTCACGGACAGACTTGCCAGACTTGACAGACTATAAAGAGGGGGACGTCTATGGCCAGATGACCGCTCGAACAGATATTCCGCATATGATTGCGATAAACAGGTCGCAAATACGGAATACAAATGCGCACGATTGCCTAGGTGGCGACATCTGGCTGTCGGTGGCCGGGCTTCCGCACATCCGCCGCACGCTTCTCGAGCGGGAAGAAGCGGAAGACCAATTCAGGTCCCAATTTCGGTGTAGGGGTTGGTTTGAGATGGCATGGGCTGATTAATGCAGCCGTCCGGCTTGAGCGGCCTTGGACATCGGAGAAACGACGGGAGATTCTCGCTATCAAGCCATCCCATCTAGTCAACATATACCCTCCTTTCTCTCCGTCTGTGTCCTGTTGCTCTCAATATATGCACCGGATAATTGTCTTGTTCGCTGCTAGCTATTTCTCGCGACAGCCCCATCCAGCAGGTGGACTCGGTCATGCAGACCCTCAGCAGGGAATCTTGGTCACCGTCATGCATGGGCCGACGAATGGCGAGCGCAGAAGCCCGGGATGTACACTCCACGAGGTAGTATCGATGTATAAAGATATCATACTACACTAATAGGGGCATCACCACTAGCTTGGACCGGTAGTTAAAGAGGGATGGGGTCCACGGTCTGTTGTTCGTGAGCGATGAGGATGACATCGAAACCAGATGGGCTCCGGCAGCACTGACAGAAGCGAGGCGAGAGTGTGTGTTGACCGCGACGAGGCATCAGAGATACGCGAATCCGAGCAGCATGCGTACGAAGTATACCACACAGGTAAGCCACCTCTACGTCCGCAAGTACGCAGAAGTGCCGCACGAGTACCGATCTAGGTCCGGTGGTGTACCAGACGAATCGGCAGCCAGGTAGACACGCGGAATACTAAAAATAAGTGACTTACACCAGGTGCCTTAGTAACCGAGTGTACATGCAAGTACACAACGTGGACCGCCGGTGTGAGCCAACGTAAACCCTGCGTACGGCTCCGTATACTTCGTAAAGACCACCTACGACTACGACTCTCTCGAGAGTGCTTCGGCGCGATTCGGCGTGCTGAGTACCCTGACCCTCTATGGCGGCCCGCAATTAGCGGCGATCATCGACAGACTTTTCTTTGCAGCTTTTACTACGGATACCTAGTCCACTCTCTCAATAGATACCTACACAGCTTCTACCCACATAATCGTGCGCAGTGGCTGCTGTAACGGCGCGCCCTACCGTGATACACACCGGTAGCACATGATGGACATACATATACGCATTCGTCAGTGCAGTTTACGAATGTACGGAATACATGATTTGCGGTATCATGTTACGTACCGTCAGGTCATGGCCGTCATTGTTGACGACCTCAAACAGCTTGCGCCCGACAGCGAGCAATGGCGGTCAAGGGAAAAGAACATTGTCTCCCCAGCTGACAACAATCAGGCCAGATGATCCCTCTCTGCTCACCCTTTCTCTTTTCCCTTGGAGACGCCTCGCCGACGCCTTTTCCGTGACCAAAACATGCAAGCAGCTTCCTACCGCAACGTAACCAGGCTGACGTGTGCAGCGCAATGATGGTCCTCTCCCCAATCGTATTGCCTTGTGTCCGGCCTACTGACCGACCGTGTGATCTCACTCGGTGGCATGTTAGTTATCCCAAGTTGTGTCTTTCCGAGCCACGACTCATAAACTTAGGAGACAGAACAAGAAGACGAGGGTGATAATGATGGATTGACGATGAATGACCACCTATCGTCGGTGTCACCCACCTACCCGAGCGCTAGAGCCTAATCCTTCAACATCCTTCACCCGTCCATAATTAGAAAGACGAGCCGCGAGGACGGCCTCAGGTGCCTATCATTCCCGACACCAGGAATCCATGGCGCCTACCAAGACCCAATCCACACAAGCCATATCCCTAAACCAGGACAAAAGTGTGGGCTTCTCTCCTGGTACCAGCGGCCAACAACCAACAACGCAACTGAAACCGCCGTGCCTCTCCACCAGGTAGAATTCATAAACAAAGGAGCTACGGTTATCGCTACCTCTCTTACTAAAGTACTTACTCATCACAGTTCCATCGGGAATACTACCGGCGCTAACACAGCATATTGCAACCGAGCATTTTCGGTTTTACACTACGTCGGGCTGCAATGCTAATAGCAACCCAATCCAACCCCAGTCCTAGCCCCCTATCTTCTCCCGCCGGGTCCGATCTCGTTATTGAAACAAGCTTAACAACACACTCACTCACCCAACCACGCAATCCCATTCGCGGGTACAATAAGCCTAGGTAGGTAACTCATTCCGAAGATTCCATGCCGAGGGCTAGTGCACAGAATCTGAATCCGGCCTACATAATACTGTCTGCAGTCGTTGGGGCCCGTTCGATCGGACTCGTGCCGTACCCACATGAATGTATGCCGGGTAAGTATGTACATGTGGCCATGTGAGCACGAAGTAGGTACCTATATGACTGATACGTACGCGAAGCATGTATGCGACCCAGGTTACCGTGTTTTGATGCAGGTACCTCATTGTGTTGGCCGCGTGTTAGATTTGTGCATATGTGTAACTGCCAATGGACAGCGCGAGAAAAAGAAAAGAACAAAATAACGCCCATGATCCCACGAATGATAGTCGTCCCTCCACGTCCCGCGCGCCTCATTTGCGAGCTGTTGGCTTATTCAGCTTCGAAACGACAACCGCTCGTAAACGCCGTGTACCGGCCCCGTGGGACTACAATAAGGAGGCACACACACACAGGTACTGATACTCTAGAGTTCACGATAATTCACCGGAGAGCGATGTCCAACTCGGGTTGCCCTTTGAGGAGTTTATTTTCAGCATTTCCGAAGTGTACAGCAGGTGGCCAGCCTATGGGATCGGCTGCCGCTGCGGATCTTTTACACGGTGCAAACTGCCTCTGCGCGCGCATGGTCGACATCACGGCAAATCATAAGTGATACGACTCTTTTTTTTTCTTCGGTATTAGGTGAGACTGTTCTCGCGTTCTTCCATCCAATAAACACCATCAGGCCTAAAGGTCGAAAGCAGGTTTCATTCTATGCCTCGTCACCGTTGTTGATGTTGCTATTGCGAGGCGAGCCGGGCGGGAGTGCGCTCACGGAGCCGCTCATAAGGTACAAGGACATGCCAAGTTAAATCATGATATAATTATAGGTAATACATTGATCGGCCAACTATCCTACATAACAACTCGTACAATCTTATCACCGGAAGCTCGCAAAGGGTATATTACTAGAAGTATTACTACCAATACTGCTACGTCTTCACTTTCTCAGATGAACAAATCCAGCGCCTTCACCAAGGGAGGTCGTAGACTGTACGCTCTTATCGGCATATCTCGCGCTCTACCAGTCCAACTAAGTCATCCTGCCCATTCCCATGATCCAGGTCCAATGCCTTGCATGGTAAGGCATCGTGAAGTCCTAATGCTCTACACCGGTACTATCATTCAAGCCATAGCACTATATCGTGAAGCATGCCGCTACTATCACAACATAGTAGGTACCGGGTACCCGGAGCGGGTAGGTACGTTGGAGTCCAGGAGGGCGACTTCCGTGGTAGGTCTGCCGTATGGCCGGGTTATGGACTCGGACACACACTGATAGCACTTGCCTGGCTTTCTTGAGTTTACCTTACCTATTACCACCTGGGCAGGCAGGAACGGAGCGGTGATTGTTGGCCCTAGCGTCCGGTCAACGGGCAGTTAATACATTGCACTCGCAAGCAAACAGCAAGGAAGGTACAAACATGTATGTCGTTGTAGTCGTGGCTGCCGCTGTAGTTGCGGCTGCTGTTGTGGTCGTGATTGCCGTTGTAGTTGTGTACACTCTTCGTTCTCCCCGATGAGAAACCACCGCCGTACTAAGACAACAACACCCTCTCTCGATCCCGACATTTCCTGTCAACTCTCAACAGATCCAAATTCCGTCAAGTATTGACAGTTTTGCTTGTATCAACAACGCCTCATAAGTCCCCGCAGCCCTTTTATCACAATCCGCGACGCCCATTCCCGTGCGAAACCCACTCACGCTCGCAATCAACATTCACAATGAGTACCACGACAGTAGAGAAGAGCAGCACGGCCCAGGTACTTGAGCTGTGGCGGCTGCTCTCCATTCAACTCGATTCTCCATCGAGCTTTATTGTGATGACAGCCGCGACTGTCAATAGCCTTGGATCAGATGGCCAAGAATATTTTAAGGCCCAGTGCACGTATGCATCTTCTTCTTCTCCTTCTCTTCTTCCTTTCTTCCCTGCTACCTTCAATCCCACTCATAAAGTAAAGCAACAATCCTTGTCCATACCAGTTATCCCTTAGCACTTTGAAGCGACACAGCTAAATTCGAAGTAACCAGTATGCTCTTGGGAAAACCAGTGGAGTACATCGCAGACGGTTTGAACAAATCCCGAGTATATCTCGGAAACAGACTTGATATTCAAGCGGCCAGAAACGCAGTCGTTGCGAGCCACCCCGCCGATAAATTGCCCGTTCTATACAGACGTGATTGTAGGAAGAAATAGGTGAGGCCTTGATACCCCCGTCCGCACGCTCCTAGGCACCGAGGCGTTAAACTAACCGAGAGGAATCAAAGGCAGGTTTCAAGCTAAAGGGATGGGTCTTACGTGACGGGCGTGTACAGCTTGCATGCCTAGCGAGCGGTCATATGATCACAAGATCAAAATTGTACACTTGCTTTACATATTTGCAGTCTTTCATATCGCACCGGAAATGATTGGAACGGATTTTACGGGTTTTATTGGACCCCTTCTCTTCCCCGTCTCCCCGCTCCTCTTATTATGTGCCTCCTGGGCTTGTTTTCATTTTGCCATGGTATCAGGTGACCCCTATTCCGATTAACACCTAGGAGGGACTAGAACAGACAAAGCTTCGGCCCCCGGATGTGAGTCTCGTAAATAGCTGGATCAAAGGGACCAGATGGCGGGTTTCCTATGCGTTCTGTTGATTGCGGGTTATTTCTCGCGGCTCGCGTTCGTCTATAAAGTCAAAGAGACAGGGTGACATTCGATGTCGTAGAAGGCATTGGAGATTCTGCTACCTACTTTCAGTCACCCCTTACAATTGTTTACCGGCAATGCTTACAGAAGAAGCGGACCAAGCAGTAATGGAAGAGCCCTTTGTCACGTGAGACGTTAAATGTGCTGCGTACGGCCGTCTGGATAACATATATGGACTCAGTCAGTAGGGGAACGTCGCCGCACCCGAGAGCCTAGACGCTTCGTCGTTATAGTCATCTTTTCGTTTCGCCCCTTCGCCGACAGTTGGTCAATGGGTGAAATTCGATTCGCCGGACTATTTCAAACCCGGGGGAAGCAGATGAATTCCCAGTACTCGTAGCTTGCCAGTCAATCGGGTCGTCCGCAGTGGGTTCCCTGCTGTTAGGTTCACAATAATAGATACTTCGAGCTCATGGAAAGCGGTATTGTCGACGAGTTGGTCGACGAGTTGGTCGACTCGGCTATTCTGACGGCAGCCGAAACTATTCTATATTAATAGATATGTCATATTGGCCACGTGGCGATTACCTGGTTCAGCTATGTAGGACATTTCCACCAGACCTTCTGCCACGTACACCGATGGACGCCTGGAAGCCGGTATTCTCTAACCAGTCGACGAATGAGATGAAAAGGGGAGCGAGAAAGGATACACGAGCAAGTCACCGGCAGCTCTCCATTACTCCCCAGCGGCTTCCGGGTCATCCAGGAAGTGCGCTTCTAGCCTGCTCATACGCATAGCCATCTTGACCCTACTCTTGTGCTTAAATCAAGCTGGCCTGCCTTATACGGATGCAGTGTAGCTGTACAGCCAATATTCCGCGCAAGTCAGTTCATTTTCAGCTTGTCAATGCTGACAATCGGGCCTGCTGTGGTTCATGACGTCTCAAATGGGTCGATCACTATCTAAGTACGGCTCGACACCCTTTCGGTAGCGGCCAGTAGGAGTAGCTCTTCCTCAACTTGCATGATATTTGTACCAGAGACCCTTCGGGCCATTTCCGGAAGGACGTGAGATGTACTATTGCGGAGGTAACTGTGAACCCAGGTGTTTCAGCTAGCTATCATCAGAATAGTCCCAAACACCGCCGGAGCAGCCAAGCCGAGGTTTTGTTATAGAATACGATTGGGTGAGCAATCCCTCACTGGCCACGCCCGTATCCAAGTTCAATGCGGATACCCAGTTCCGGTACAAGAGGCGTCCAACGATTCGTTGGCCCGGGAGGGTGGGTTTCGGCATCAACGGCCTACAGCACCAATGGCATCTTATTTTACAACGGCTGTAGGGATTGCAGGCAAGCCACAACAAAGCATGCCCAGGCGGGAATGTCCGCCAACCATGATCTGAGGATGTGGACGTCTAGCCACCCGCGAAGCGTCTTGTTACCTTGGCCCTTTGGTCTATCATCTGAGAGATCTTTTATCTTAGACACTATTCACGAGTTGAGAGTTACGTCAGCACCCATCCGCCTCAACGGTATATATTGGCTTACCAATCAAGGGGGCAAAAGCCATGTGGAAAAGCGCGAGGGCGGTGCCGGCAGCGTACCATTTCCACGCGCGGTTCGGCTTGGCGTAAAAGTTGCTGATGCCAGTCGCTGCTGTTAGCGTGTAGAGGATACCAATGTCCCAGATGCCCTTCATGAAGAAAGTCTTGAAATAAGATGGAACGATCGGGTTCGCTGCTTCGCGGTGTTCCGGTTCGAGGAAGTTCTCGAGGAACAACCATTGGTCATGCGAGAAGCGCATTGCCATGGTCGACGTGACGACAGGCGTCAGGCGTAGGAGAACAAGCGGGTCAAAGAACAGTTTGGAGGCCATCTTACCGTTTGATTGATGACGCTTCGATTAATGCAGAATTAATATATTTTATATGACAATGGGGGAGCACAAATGGTGACAACAAAACTAATTGGTGATGGTAGGCGATGAGTAATTTGTCATGCCATCCTCTGTCAGCTTACATGATTAATACTTGAACACGTACCTGAGCACTCCCATCACGCCTCACTTCACTTCCCTACTTGGAGTGCACATAGGCGGTCATCGCCTAAACTTGACAACATTCGGGCCAGTACCTGATCCACTTGGCTAATGGATATTCGAGTGTTTTACTCCGGTATACCGCAAGAGAAGCGTTCACATGCCGAGAGGTATATATGTGGACGAGGCCACTTGTCGTACGTAAGCTATAGGATTTGCACTATCTACTACGGGATGCGTCGGGGGATATCTACATGGACTGACAGCTCGAGGCCGTGATACCCCGGTCACCCAGAGCCCTGGAGGTTGCCTGCGAAATGCCACTTTGGTAAGCTGATAGTCCCGATGTATCGATGCTGAAAACTGCTTTCAGTCATCCGTATCTCCGCTCTCCTGAAGAACGTATTATCGACTTAACCATTTCACGACCTCGTGGGTACCTATCTCTCCTCCCCCTCTCCCTTATCTTCCATCCAGACACTATAGCTCGGCGGCAGCGCTGGATCCATGCTCGTGATGGGGTTGGAGGTGTCACATAGGTATTATACCGTGTCACTGGCGAAGGAAGGTTTCAGTGAATGAGCGCCGTGTTTTGTGTATCTGGATGTTGTTTCCCCTCTACGGATGACGATAGACTACCCAAGTCACTCATCCAATGTGGAAAATGGAAGACCGTTTTCAGGCACGGTTATAAGAACGGGGGGCGCGTAAACGCCTCGTCGTTTTTGGGTAGACGGCAGCGTGATAAACTCACTGTGTCATTTCCAGCTATCGGGCATATCTGTGAAGGCACAGCCAATCGAGTTGACGAGACTACTCGGAGCGCGTAGACCTACATGAATATAAACACGAGAGAGTATAAGGGGGGGGGCTGAGCTCAACTGGAGTCTGGACGTTGGACTGTTATCAGAGATGCCACATCATATCTTTACAATACGGAAGCCAGGTAAAGCACTGTTTGAACAGGTTCGGATC
Source organism: Xylaria intraflava (assembly GCA_022385655.1). Taxonomy (NCBI): domain Eukaryota; kingdom Fungi; phylum Ascomycota; class Sordariomycetes; order Xylariales; family Xylariaceae; genus Xylaria; species Xylaria intraflava. The sequence continues at coordinate 37,531 of MU279856.1, read as the reverse complement.
CCGTCCCGTGGGAAAGGGGATGTGACTACCTATGATCCGTCTTCTGTAAGTTTGTATTGAAGAAAACGCTCAACAGGGAGGTCCATTCCCCGCCCGTATAGTCTATCTAGACTGCTACGTCATGAACGTGATGATATTGACGCCTTTGAATAGCAGAATACACACCACAAAGATCTTCATCTCCCCTATCTACTGATAGTAATTTGCGCCCGTAGTTTTGTCGTCTCGGACAACCTTGCCAAGTTGCCATTTGGGAGTGATGAAGCGTAGACTCTGGAGATCTTCTCTTGCCTGTACTTTCGTAGACGCGTATGCAAACTTAAACGTACCTACATACCTGCCATGTGGGCGGTAGGTGGTAGGTATATGTAAACCTAAGTGTGCTCTTCTAACCTTCCCATAGAGGTCCCTAGGTTTATAATATGCCTATAGCCCAGGGCCTTCATCGGAACTGCCTACCCACACTGCATGTTTACCTAAGGAGTGTGTTTGCCTTAAGTTGACGCTGGTGCTCCTTGTTAATCTCTTGTCAACAAACACACTTGCGCGCCGCCCGTCTTCGAAACCATTTGACTAGATTCCTCAGTATACTTCCGATCGAAACATCAAATAGAATGGCTCAGCGTCAACCTCTCGTTCCTGGCGGACGCAATTACCTACCCACCACGAGCAGCCAAACGTCGTACTTGACGCGCACGGTGCCATTTGTCCATCCGAAGTGTTATATCTTAGCCGCCGCCTCTCCAACCACGAGCCAGTCAAACCCGACGCGCGATGGCTGGTTTTTATCCGATTTTTTTGCCTTCAATGCCCTTTTAAAGGGTATCGGATCAGGCCAAACGTGGCTAACAGTCGCCGATATCAATCGCATTGTATCAGATCATGGAGAACTTCTCCATGGGAATCCCTACAGAGAGCCACGAGTTGTATTAAGCCGTGAGCTGCTGGCCAAAGAGAAACTCACAGAGCCAATTCATGTGAAGCCCGGAAGTTTGATCAACGAGGTCAAGCAACGTGCCGCAATATTATCCAAACGTGCAGCAATTGAGGGTGTTCCCTTGGTACTCCTATTCTTCTGCCATGGTAAAGGGGCACCGACCTATGAATTCCAGTTGGACGGGAAGAGCTCGGCGGGCCTGCGACCATTAGAACTCAAAGGCATCTTAGAACCATCCGCCCAAGTTGTCCTAATAACAACTACATGCCATTCAGGGGGGTGGCTTATAGACACGGCTTTGAATCGCACTATTGCGACAGCTGCCGGACACGAAAGTCCGTCCATCTCGTGGCCGGAATTATATCCCTTCGGTTTCCCCGGTTCTATTTTTGCCGGTTCTTTAATCAACACCCTGACAAGTACCACCAGCCCATTACTAGACTGTCATTCCGACTTAGGCCAGGCGAATGGCACAAAGAAACCACTTCAGCCGGAATCGCCCAGCCACAATCAAACGCTAACATATAATTCGTTTTGCACAGCCATCTTAGAGAGCTGTACGCGTTTGACACCATTCTCGGAAGAGCACGAATTCTCATTTGGGTGTGTAAATGATCGGTGGGATGACTCTTGGACTGGAATCGTTGGAGTCCCGGTTAGAGACTACCAAAAAATATGGGATGAATTGCCCACGAAGCCATATACAGGCCCTTCATTGGACCTTGATCAAGATCCGCGTAATTCGAATGCTCAAAATGGCCAGGGAACGGGTGCTGTGAAAACAGGCGGTACGCAAGACGTGAAAGACACGCTCATTCGATACATAAAGAACAAAAATGTGCGGGATTTGGCCATGCGCTTTGCGACGTGTGCGTGTCCTGGTGATTGGAACCGGGGCGAAAATGTGGCTTATTATGGCATGCTTAAGGATTGTGGTCGGGGTAAACGGCCAATCGCCATACAACTTTCTGTCAGAGACGAATTCGACTTTGACTGGACCGACGATATAGATGTCTACGCCTCTATCGTCTTTCGTTTCGAGTGGGCAGCCCTCACCGATTTCCTAACAGAGACACTCGAGCTACCACGGCCAGATGATCAAGAGTGCCTTTTCTGGAACGTGTCGGAATGGAACGCCCGAAACTCAGCAACAAGGCAGAGTCTTGCGTACAGGGAACTTCGGGCACAGTTGAAGGACGGAGGCTTCTGTAAGTCGCCACCATTAGCACAAGGGCCAGAGTTCACACGCCCGGCCGAATATCTCGCTGCAGCAATGATGGAATCTGGTGTGCATGAGTTTACGAGGACGCAAATGGTCGGCCGAGTTCTGTCGTTTGTGCAGAAAGCCGAGCTTTTTGAAATGGCTAGGATGATGTCAAGTGTCATTCATGACCCGAGCATTCGCAGGCAGGCACAAGCCTGGCTGGCCGCCCTGGGTGGCGATCTGCGTTTGGCCCTCGCCAGCTAGCGGCGGAAAGGGGGGAGCGAAGCCAGCAAAACATTCAGTTGAGGCATTGGAAATTTTATCAGCCAGTGTATCGTCTAAGTCTCCCCTCGGATACTTTTTCCTGACAACAAGCCCGGGCGATGGGTAACCGCTTACACTCGGGTTTACGGGTTTGCCCTGCTTATTCTGGTTGCCTACTAGGAGGAGAGGAAGCTGATATACAAACTCCCACCAGATCAAATAGAAGGTATCAATTCTTTTGCGACATTAGCAGTTATTTCTAGAGTCTACTTGTCAGGCTACAACCGTACTCAACCACGGAGAACATCTTCGAAGGGATTGTGAGAGGCGGTATTCATCGCGGTCTGTACTAGATAGGAACCGCGCAACCGCTCAGGAAGTGAGCCGAAAGTCATTATAGGTGCTTTAAAAGTATCAGAGTATGATTTGTGTCAACCTTGTGAGGAAGCAGATGATTGAAGGTATGCGATGATGTGTAATGTCTTTGGGCACATCTCAGCGCGCTTACTAAGTCACTTTCCCTGTTCTGTCTTGACAGAGCCAACCTCGCTTGTCCGCGACATCAATAGCACCGCCAATATGTTGACTCCTATATAGTTCACCTGAAGGGTGGTGGTTATCCCCCGTGCGTAAGGTCGGGCTATTTGTGTAGAAGGGTTCTTGTCACGCGTCAGGGGTTGCTTGACACCTGAGTAATTGCGTGAGTAAGCGACAACATAGGGGGGCCAAACGAAGCTCACAATCACGGGATAGGCTTCCGAGAAGAGATAACTTGACCCTCGCAGCGTGCTGTTTTCAACGCTCAGGAGCCAGGTAAAACGAGCCGAAAAGCTAAGATGCCGGCCCTCAATTAGAAAGACACGTATCTATTACGGTGCTCGCATGCATGACACCCCTTCTAACCAACCCAACATCGAGATAACGGAATGGAGGCCTACTTCTACCTCGTTAAGTTCACGCAAAACCCAATCTAACATCCATCTCGAACCCGCTGCTCACGAGAGGAGGTGGCGTAAGTATGGGTACTTTACCAGCGTGGCCTATGGGAGCTATTCCTATACTCACAAAGCTTACGGGCATTAGATAGGTGAATCGTATCGGAGGCCGTTTATATTAGACGTCGTGACTGTAAGGAACCCCCCCGGCCTGGCTAGCGACCACAACGAATCTTCAATAATGAATAGGTAGAGAAGCGCTCCTAGGGTGAGCCATGTATACCTAGGTACGTATACATGCCCCTTGTTCTCCCAGACGAGAGCGGGCAATGCCGAGCCTACAAGTCTGCCATACCTGGTATGTAGTTATAGTTTAAAGAGACTAGAAACCGGCGTCGTGATGACCGTCATCGGCCTCGAGCAGGAATAGAAGAAAACCTCAGGGCCTAAGGCACTTGGGCACCGATCTACAACAACCATACGGGCTTCTATGAATAAAACTGAAGGCTATACACTCCATACCATCTACAGGCCTCTGGCCCAAAATGGTAAATGAGGACGAATCGGTAGTGAACGAATGAACCTTTATTTTGCTGCTATCGCGATTTCTTCCATCAAAGTACATTATAAATTTGACTTGTACTGGGTTAACGATAAAACCCCGTCGCGAGGACTCAACGCCTTTGGCCCACCAATATGCTGTACGATCGGAAGCATTCGGGGCTTCGAATCAATATCCGCAAAGCTCGCAGGCTGCGGGCGGCCGGGAGACCGGCGTATGCTATGTATCGTTATCATCGTCCTTTCGTTTCTTATTTTGCTGCTTCGCAGCAGCTCCGCTTGAACTTCAACATGGGCTCGTCCCGCCGTGATCACTAATCTGCACAGAGCGCAGTGATAGTACACGAGTAGCACGGATATCAGATGAATGAGCTGAAATTGGGTTCAATGCGAGCTTATGGTAAACGAGGGTGAACCAACACTATATTTTGTATACCGAGTTGAGAAAAGCCGCTCTTAGGTTTGATAGCCGACTATTTATATAGCGGCAGGCTTAACTTTCGTTATCGTTAGCGGCCTTTTCGCCAGCGCCTATGCGCTCGTTCCATTTTCTTTTGCCGGCCCGCGTCTCGTAATGGGAGGCCGAGGTTTTGACGTCCACCATAGAGTTTTCGACAGCAGTCCTCATCTTATTACGATAGCAATCCACTATACAATGTCAACATTATTCAAAAAGAATTATGAGTGGTCAAACTTACGGGCCCGTTGCATAAAAACGGTTCGTCCCGCGAAGGGCCGGCCATTTAGCCAGGCCATTCGGAACCCGAGATCGTTCAATCGTACCTCTTTTGTACGGTTCCGCTGTCTTGTCCTCGGTATGGCGACTTCCCCTTCAGCTCCGTTAGACATTGGTACTCTAACCATGACACAATCCCTCGCTCGACTTTCCCTCGAGCGCCCTGTGCGCCCTCCATTCACCTCCACATCGTGGTCGCTTAGGTCATCTTCAAAGAAACGGCTGCCCGTCGCGCTTGGTGGGGGGTCTTGCATTTCACGGGGAAAGTAGCTCCGCGGAAATACTGCTGATCGCTTCCGAAAAGAATCAGGGATTTCCTTCGTATCAACGCCTTCCAATTGCACACGCACACGCAAACGACCGCCTCGTTTATTATCGTCAACAAGTATGAATTTCCGCCTTTTGGAATCGGGAATGTCCGGGAACAAGCCCTCTGGTCTGACATCCTCATCTCCCCGACCATCACGAGTAGCTGCCATTGGACCATGGTGAGAACCGAGGCCGTCATGCAGGGAGGACCCTGAGGTTGCATGACTGGGGTATTGCTGAGCGTATCCACTAAAGACATGGGATGGCCGTACATCTTCTGTAGATCCAGACCCTTGTCCGCTGGGTGCTTGATGATGATGATGGGATTCATCGATGTACTCTCCGTCCCCTATAAAATATACACGGGTATCAGCTTGACTTTCCCTCAGTTGCAATAATGTGGCGCGATGAGTTTAGACACCTCGAGAATCAATGCAGGTAATTGCAATTTGGGATGAAAGGAGCCTGTAATACAAGATTGCGATGACAAGTGGATGGGATGATATGTGCGCGAAATGTGTTTGTGCAGTGAGATGCAGAACGATGCCATGCAGCTTTTGGCCCCAAACAGTGACAAACGCCTCAGCAACCAGGGCGACTAGTTATTGTACAGAAATAGTGCCAGTTTTTCCATATGCTCCCCCATCGCGCCGGTGGCTTTTGAGGCCCAATATATAAACATGAAAAGCATCCATCCCAATCAAAGGCCAAGCAGGTTACCGAGTATAATAATAACAAGAGGTATCACAACGGCAGCGGCTGTAACATCAACGCGTCAATCACATCTGGTACATACCGACTTCATCCCCTCCACCCGGCGCACTTCCTTCGTGGGCATGATGGTGATGCATCTGCGAACCCATACTGCCCATCCCGGGTTTCCCTAAGGGTGCTGATGAATTAGGCCCCAAGGCGCCGGGTGTAGACATGGCTGTCGGACCACTGGGACCCGGCAAATGCGCGGAGTGAGGTTGAACCGTCTTCCGGTTGTTCATCTTAGCCATGCGGCGTACGCGACGGCTTCGCAGCCTGGGATCTTGGTTGCTGTTTCGCCAACTATCCACAGCTCGTTGAATAAGGCCTCTCTTGCCTCGGAGACATGGGTTCAGCTGGGCAAGCGCCCAACCTACGGTGTTGCATTCAGTCTCATACTGGAGTCTGTTACCGCGATACTGGTCCTTGGAACAACATGCTCGAGGATAAACGCAGTTTTCCGTTTTGAAATCAGCACCCAGATCATCTGTGTTTACCGACTCCACATCACAGCGTATTGTATATTCCATTTTCACCCTATCCCGAGAGTACTCGAACGCAATCCATTGAACGCCGTTGTTATCCTGCCTCACAACTAATGGTGTCGTTGCTGGAATCGGACCGGGGGCAGCACTGCTGTTGATTCCCGGAGCAGAAGTAGCTGTAGGTGTCGACAGCTGCGTCCCATTCTGGTTTGGTTGAGCGGCGCCTAGCGGACCGGAGCCGGGCCGTTGTAATTGTGGTGCCATTTGAGGTTCTAATTTCGCATGTCTTGGACTCCCGGTAATCCCTGTTTGAGCGTGCTGGCTGGCATGCTGGGCGATGTGATGCTGTGGGCCGGTCTGAGACATCATCATACTAGGTTGCGACGTCATTGACTGATGTGACTGTTGCCCATGTGGCTGGTATGGCGATGGCGCTTGCGGTGGGATCGACGAGTATTGAGCCTGTTGGCCAGCATAGTACATGGGCTGATGTTGCAATTGAGAAGGGGGCTGCCCGTAAATACTGCGGTGCTCATGGGCTGAGGGGGACGCGACTGACGCTGGAGAGTTTGATTGTGGCGTATGATACGACATGGGCGGATACGGTCGGGGCATCTGAGCTGCAGCCATCATGTCGGAAGTGTCTGTTGTGGTGTAAGTCAACGTGTTAATAGTCGCACCCGCGGCGACGCGATGCATCGAATGCTTACCTGCTGATGTATATCCGCTGGTTGTGCCCGGTGTACTATATGCGCTTTGATGAGCGTAATATGGCAGATCTTGGGTATGTTGCGCGTTTCCCGAGTGGCTAGACGCTTGGTACGATTGTAATGAGTGTGAAGAGTATGTCGCAGGATGCTGGGATTGCGCCGCAGGCGCCTGGTGGTGCTGAACTATACTAGCAGGTCGGCTATGTTGCTGGAGATGTTGAGAGGCGGCTGGTCCTTGCGAATGATGTGAATGATGCTGCTGCATGTAATTGATAACGGTTAGTTTGGGATCCCCGAACGTGGATTAAGAAATTGCAACAGTTGTATATGGGCCGGGGCACGTCTCCTTGTACTCAAGGGTTGGCGGGCTTCAACCATCCCCATCAGGGTTCAGCGGCTAGGCAAGGCTGGCAATGTGATCGGGGGAAAACTGGGGAGGGGGGAAGGGGGGAAGGGGGGGGAGGGTATAGAAAGGTGAGGGTTATAAAACTGGAGCTGAAGTTGGAGAAAGCGCTGTGCTAGATAGAAAACGAACACCAGGCAGCAGAAGGTGCTGTTCCGGGCGGGCAAGTGGGTGGGGTGGCTAGCAACCGGAGGAGATCTAGAAATTTTAAGGTTCACCAACTAGGTTTGCAGCCGAACGTTCGCTTCCTTGCTCAGGCCCGATAGCATTCAGAAAGAGAAACTACCCTTCACGGCATGAAAAATGAGAAAGAGGGAGCGAAAGCGCGCTAGGTCAAATACTTGCCGCAGGATGTCAAGACAGGAGCCCGCGTAGAGGCGTGTTTTGCACGGCAGTGGCTATGAAATTGAGGTCTAAAGCAAAACAGCAGGGGAGACAAAAGTTGTCAAGCGGCCGGGAGTTACGCGCGACGGTTCCACGCCAGAATGAAAGCAATGGGTGTAGAAGGGTGGAGAGGGGGGGGACCTTGTCAAGGACCAAGAGTTTGCCTCAGAGGAATCGAGGATGGATATTTTCTCTCGGCTGGAGGGCGTGTGTGGGTGTGGATAGATCAAGGTGTGGGACGACACATAGAAAAAGCCGTGACCGGGGTGGGGGGGCCTTGGGCTGCACTTTATATGAAATGGCCAATGATGAGAGAGCTGGGCGGACCGGGCAGTGATTGGATACCCAGCGGGCCTCCATGTCCGGGCCTAGCCAAGACAACAAGGCGGTGTGCGTCGCTCCAAGAGTCCCGTCCCCCCGCCAAGTACCGGTACCTCGGCCACGAAGGGTCCCACCGCTGACTGTGCGTGGCCCGCTTCTAGTAGGCTTTCGGCCAAAGCCTAAGTTCTATACCACGGCGAAAGCTTGGGCAAAGAGGCAGAAAATAAATAAAAAAGCAGGTTTGGGCTGGGCTGGTTGGACGCTGGTTGGACGCTGGTTGGAAGTTGGTTTGAGTTGGGAGTCTGCGCAATACTGCTGGACGCGCCCGGGCAGCCTGTTTCTTGCTTGCTTCTTGCTTCTTGCTGGCCCTACAGCCTGTAGTTACCACAGTCTCCTATCTCAATCGGGGTGGCTCACAATGTGTCGGCGTATCAGCTGCAGTGTACTTGAATAAGAACAGTGTGGCGGTCGATTGATTGCTCCAAGTCTCGGGGCTGGGCCTTGTTATTGGACAATCGGGTCAGTCCCACCCTTTGCTCCAACCACCACGCGCCCACACGCCCTCTCTCTCGTTTGCGCTTGCATCGAGTCCAACCGTTTTCTTCAGGCGGCATCCTTGCTTGTTTTGCTAGTGACGTTTGCGACGTCTGACTGCCTGCTTGTCTTCCTCTGAAGACTGAGCCACAGCCGCAGCCATACCCGGGATGATTGATGTTGGAGAGTTGGTTACGATGGGGGTTAAGACAGGAAATCTGCGCTGAAGTAATAGTCGACTAACGGGGTAGGTCGAATGCTATTATTTCCTCCTGATAACGTACCGACCGTTTTGGACGTTGACATGGGATGTAAAAAAGGCTTATCAGCAGCGCAGCTTGCGAAGGATTCAGGTTGTAGACTTGGTACCAAGGATAGTTGTGCTCTCAGGTGGTCTTCAATCGGTGTGCCGCTCGGCAGTTCGACAGCGAGCGAAGCACCCGAATTCAATTGAGGACGGCGTCTCTCAACTGGCACTCAGGAAACCTGGGCTTGAAATATCGAGTCGTCGTGCACAGTGCATCTAGGCTTGCAGGCGGGCAAATGAAGTGGCGGGAACTGATCGATGCACTAAGATGGGAGAATGGAAATGGTGGTGGTAGAAATGGTAGTGGTAGAAATGGTAGTGGTGGTGTTGTTGGTGTTGGTGTTAGTGGCGGTGCCGGCGGTGCTGGCGGTGATGGCAGTGATGGCAGTGATGGCAGTGATGGCGGTGATGGCAGTGATTGAGGGGTGATCGGTGGCCAGTTAGGCCTGGAGAGGTTTGGCGCGGGCGACGGTGCCAGGCCCGTCCCACGGGCCACACAGGCCATACAGGCCACAACCTAACCATGTTCCAGAAGGAGAACCCGCCCAGAACCCGCCCAGAACCCCACATGCCCCCCGGTCGTGAAACACTTTGCCCCTTGCAAGTGTCGTCGACGCTCGAGTCCTGACCTGGACAAGCTTGCGACTTGACAGCGACTTTTCTCGAAGCGGTCCGACCATTACGATCCGAGTCAGCCCTTTCGGTTGTCTGGTAGACCCAAGGGTCCTTGTCTGCAACCCACGGCAGCTCACACTTGAGGCTGAAAACCTGCACCCGTCACTTGTAGCATGCAAGCCCTCTTCAGCTCTAAATTCGCTTGGCACAGGCCATCTCTATATAAAACAAAATGTCGCTCTACACACCATCGGGCATGCAACGAATCTGACGGCAACGTATTTTTGTGTTTGAGATGGGTCCCGGCAGGAATAAAATAAGACAACAAAATGAAATAAATAAATGTATAACGGCCGAAAAACAAACGAGACAAAGACAAAGACAAGTCAAGTCCACTCACCGGGTCCGCATGCTGGTCGTCTTTCACGTAGGGGCTCGGGGCCTGCCGGTGTTGTGCCATCTTCATAATCATTGCCGTATCTCGTTGCTAGCGGCACGTCACCTAAACAACAACCATTAGCAATGCAACGATGATCCATGCATCATGAAGCTATTCCCCACACCAGGTCCCCCGGGGTTGGTCGGCTGCTTTAATGCCGCAGTCGCCCATTGAGAGGCGACACGCGCGTGTGAGCAGTCGAACAACAGGGATGGCCATGACAATGACCAGTAGGTCTGGGAATGCGCCCATATGCGCGCGCGCGCGCGTTTTGAAGGGTTGCGTCGGGGGAGCGGGGAGGGAAGGGAGCCGAATCCAGGGCTCGGAAAAAAAAGGCTATAGCTGAAATCACATTCGCGAAAACTCACTTCAACACGATGTTTATGATCGCATACAACGAAAGACCACAGTCAACGACTAGCGAGCTACGATGGAAGTAGTAGGTAGACAACGGACGGAACCGACTCGGTGGCACCCGCGACTGTAAAAAAAGACTGCGATCGAGAGGATTAGACAGGATATCAAAACAGACATGGATGGGATATGCTATTGTACGCGACGCGACCGTGGCAGACACAGAAGGGGATCAGAAATTAACAGAATGCTTATAAATAGAAGTGGGTATAACAATGTCCAAGATGAAATTAAACGGAGAGGGAAAAAAAGATTCCTCGCATGAATGCTCTCATGCAAGTACCATTTCAGCTGAGGGCTACCGAGATTGCACTGCAACTGGCGCCAATGGGGCAACATGCTGTAGCGCAGGCAGCGCAGGCAGCGCAGGCAGCGTAGGCACCGTATAGCGGATAGCGTGGGCAGCGTGGGCAGCGTGGGCAGTGGTGGGCAGTGGTGGGTAGCGGTGGGTAATGGTGGCGTGGGCAGGCTGTAGCGTCTCCTGCGGCGAATAAAGCGCTGCAACGGTCTGCACTTGCACCATTACAGAACAGCGTCGCCGTCTATGCTAGTGTGGACGCGGGCACGGATCACGGGACATACCTCAGGGAAGAGAGCCAGGGAAAGCCAGCCTGCTACCCCGGTGCGTGGGAGGCAAGGTAGGGCCTGGTGGGTAGGCCTTGGGTACCTGGTAGGTAGGGTGCTGCCCGTAAGGTGCTGCCCGGTAGGTACTGCCCGGTGTGGTCTAGCGTGCTGGGTATTAGCGGTCTGCGCGCACAGGCAGTGTATGCCGAACCGAGCCGGGGAGGGATGAACTGGACAACGGTCGCACGTTGTGAGCCGCCTGTCGCATGTCTTGGGTGACAAATCCCAAGTGGGGGGAACCGTGTTTTTGTGTGGAACCCGCTTTCTTCCTCGTGTGGCGCGGAGGGTCTGCGACGGTACCCCGACGGTACCTGAGTCGCTAGTATTAAAAAGGTCGTACCTTGTTTTGTGCTGGAACGCCTCGCGCCCCCGTTGATTTTTTTTTATTATTTTTTTTCTCCTCCCCTTTTCTTCCCTTTGTCCTCTACTGCGTACACTCGATATATATATAGTGGCTTGTGGCTTGTGGCTAGGGTCTCCGGCCAAATCTGATCGCGGGTTAGTCCATGCAAGCTGGTAAACAGAACAATCAAAACAATCAAAACAATCAAGCGGCCACAAAATCATGGTGCATGGTATGTATTAACAGAGCGGCGGGCCGGAGGGACCAGGGTATGAACCTGGCACGATCTGGAGTAGCCAAAAAGCAGTGGCGGTATTTTAGCCCATCGCAACGGGCCTACTAGGGAGGCCCGTCCGGGGAAACCCATGCATCTCCGTCGACTCTGCGGCTACAAACGTAGCGCTGGCGTGGATACAAGGGTATGTGTACGGGAATCAGATCAAAAGAAAGGTTACGTCTTGGGTCCTAGCAGACATGCAAAAGATGGCCGCAGAGAAAGGGATGTTTCAATGACGATGGATACGAGAATGGGGCGGCTAAATATGGGACTTGGCCGTTCAAGTAGATCATGACGAAGCCATACACGTGGCTAGAGGAATTGGTCCTCTGCCCGCCACTGAAACCGGTCTGGTGGTATGTGGAAATGAGATGGTCGTACCTCGGTTTCGCGTCTGACAACGGCGCTGAGAGAGAGAAGAAAAAAAGGGTGACTTGTTAATTGCGATTCGTTCTGCAAATCAATACCAACCAGACAGTGGCTTTTCTATCCTCTGTACCGCCACTATATCGTATCCGTTAGCCTGAGTTCAGTTACCAGACGCAGGTTGTCGAGAATCAGGAATGTCATGAACCTACAACGGTGTTAAGACTCGGGTTGAGATGTCTTGTCGATCCGGCCGCCCCGCTGCTGTATTTGCGCAACGCCAACCACAGAAAATATGTCCTAGGTCCGCTAATAGCCAGGGGGATCTCGTTACGTAGACCAGACGGATTGGTCGCGTCGAATCGATACTCTGTCAAAGTTACGGTCGTGGAAGCGGATATCGGGATAGGAGCCGGACTCTATTGGTAGCCACGGCCTTGCGTGATCTAATTGTCTAGATATAAGTGCGTACCCGCGTGTTCGTAGAGCGGATGAGGTATCGCGTCGCCAGTCTTTTTCGAGGTATGAAGGTTCTCATGAACAGCCTCGTGAGCACAGTCGACCTAGGAACTCTGGACAAGGTGAATAAGATTCAGTATCTCGACACCGGTCGCATTCAGTGCGGCTCTGGAAGTTAATAGGCGGGGTTGGCGCAAGGCAGCGACAATCGAGGTGGCGACGAGAGGATGAAAGCAGACTAAGTGCAGCACCTAGTAGAGGCGATCGATCAGTAATCGTATTTGCAGCCCCGTGAGCTGCGGTCAACGGTAGCAAGAACGGGAGCGTTCCAACAGAAATCAATGAGCTTTGCCGCAAGATGCGCTTTTTCGACGAAGAGTATTTGCGTCGACTAGGCCGAGACCCCTAGTTGTCCGTAGTTGTCCGTAGTTGTCCGCTACGTATGTACAGGCAAGTATATTTCTTCTGGGAGCTTTGACGCAAGTGCTGCTCTTGGCCTGGGGCTCATGCATGATACAAGGGCATGGTGCGCTGTCTGGGTTCCCCTGTCCCGTCTCTGGACCTGGGTAGCTCCACATTGGAGAGTACATCCAGCTTCAAAGAGAATGTAATGATAAACAAAAAAAAAAGAAGAAACCCCCCCGGTATAGCCAAACACGCGGAGTAGGAAAGATAGAGAGAAAGAAAGAAAAAAAAAGACGGTGAAAGAGGTTGCGTACAAACTATCGATCAGTTCTGGCAAGTCCGGATAGCTCAGACAAAGTTCTAGGCTGGAATGATTCAGACCCGCTACTAACCAGAGTGGACGGATTTGCTCGCGGGGTTCTGTATAATGACCGGGAACGACGGTCAATCTGCAGATACTCCAATTAGTTCACCGCTGCAGGAGAGGGAAGAGTATCGGACGATGGTGGAGCAGCCAGAGCGGGAAGAAAGAACTCGTATTGATCGAGAACATGCGAAACAGAGGCGCTAATCACAGCGCGTCGTTCTGCAAGGGCCTTTGGGTTCTCTGTGGCATGATCTGACTAGGAATGGATCTTGGTAGGTCAAAAGGAGACGATGGCGCATGCGCGCGCAGTTGCACTCTATCAAGACAGCACAGCACACGCTGGCCAATGGCGAGATGGACGAGTCCAGTTTCCTATCCGGCTTGGCTGTGTCGTGGACGGGATTGACACGCCGGCATTCCCTTTCGTACAACGTCGGGAAGTAAACGAAGCTTAAATGAGAGAAAAAGAAAGGCGGAAGCCGAAGCCGAAGCCGAAGCAGACGCAGAAGCAGACGCAGAAGTAGAAGCAGACGCAGACGCAAAAGCAGAAGCAGAAGCAGAAATAGAAGCAGATGATTACCAGCAAAGGATGGTGGCCAGTCTGAGCACAGCCAGTCTTATCATCGAAAAAACCAACGAATCCGAACTATGATATCCTGCCGCCGGCGCGTCCCAAGCTCACAACGGTACTGGTGACGTTTATGGGCAACGACGTGAAACGTTGACCAGCTTTTGGAATGGTTGAAGTTTGGTTGTCTTGTGGAAGACGACCTTGGAGCACGGCAGCAAAAGACGCAGGAGTGACGATAGCAGATCTGTCCCACCGTTGCTGTAAAAAGGGTGATCGGGAACTCCGTCGTTCGTAGAGACTCTCTCCTCGTTGGCTGGCGTTGGCTGGCGTTGGCTGGGCTCGTGGAAAGAGTAGTAACGGCTCGTTCGCGTGCTATGATCGGCGGGACTGAAGTATGGCTGAGGGAAGTTGAAGGCCTCGAGTGATGTGGGAGAAGGTTTGATATCAAGATACGTACCAGACAGACGACACTAGACACTTAGACGAAGCATGCCTTTTGGATTTTTCAACGGTTTTTACCAGGATGATAAGCTTAGTGACAAGGGGGGTTGCAGGAACTTCCAGGGAGATAGTGGAGTGGCTCTTTGGGCGAGTAACAGATCGATGACGGGAACGAACTAAAGAAGTCGACGGGAACAAGGGGGCAGCCCAAGGCAATGTACACAATACTGTGTGCGCTAGAGTGTTCTTAGTGTACTGGCAGGAAGCAGGGGAGTCGTTTTGGGCAAAGAGAGAGCTCGGCTGTTTCTCACCATGTATGTGTATGATGTAGGTACGGCCTGGACATGGGAGCAAGCAGGGGAAACCCCTACCAAGTGCTTGGCCGGGAGGAGAATAGGTAGCGTACGGAATCCATACCGCAGACACCGCAGACAGGTTGACAGACTTAGCACCCTCCGTTGGTACCAACATACATAGCCAGTACCTACTCATCGTTGCAGATAACACCCCTACCGTTGACCACAAGTACATGAGGCACACATCCACTACAACCTACATGAACTGGGATGCAAACCTGACGCGTTGCAGGGGGTGGTGGGGGCATGGGGCATGGAGCATGGGTCATGGACCACGGAAACATGGAGAACTGAGAATATGAAAGGGGAAGAAGATAAGCCACTGCTACCTCTCCATAGTATAGAGGCAAGTGCTATAACCACCTATTGGTGTAGTGTAATATGGCGATGTACTATGTAGGTATTGCGCGTTGTTTCTTTTTCCAGAGGAGCAGTACATGGTATATCCCCAACTATTAGAGATCAATACGATGTAGGAAGGAAATCTAGGCGCATACAGACTGTACGGTCCGTACGGAGAGAACGCAACGGCGGCTACAACAGTCAGCAACACTGTAGTCATACAAAGTACCGACTTATGGTTACGTACTGCCGCAGTATCGAGTAAGGTAGGTGTAATTAGGTCTGCGGTCGGTACTAGGCAGTGGAGGCAAGGCACGGAAGCGTTTGAATACTGTAGGTACAGTATAACGTGGGCAGCGCCAACTACCTCGTAGTGGTAAGTGGCTAGGCACCCCGGCAAGTATCTCTACATACAACTATGAACTATGAACTACAGACTGTACGAAGTATGACACTACAGGACCAAGAGCGGACGGATGCCATTCCCAAGGTATCGAAGAGGTACAGACCGTGGATAGTTGGCAACTTTCGCGCTTTCTTACATACAGTAGTGTAGGTTGGACTCTTATTTATCCGTACTCTGCATGCCATACAACATACCCTAGTATGGGCTTGCTGCTTACAGCTTCTGTGCTTATAAATGCGCTATCTACGAAGTATACTACCCAGACGAAGTAAGATAAATGCGACCTCCCGAGTATCTGCGTACCTATATCTACTCTAAGTAGCAACATCACCGCCCCGGCTTAAGCGGAAGTGGCCCGTGTGGGCGGCGGAAGTGAGGTTGGCATGATAACCCCATCCCCATCCCCATCCCCATCCCATCCCATCATGTGTGTCCTGACAATGGGCAGGTATATTACCTACTGTGTACGATGGAAGTACGAAGTACGTACGTGTAGTTATTGACGGCTCACGACTTACATATACCCAGTTTCACTAGAATTATGACGCTACATCACGTTTCACGCGTGGCATACGAGATGGGATACATTGAACAATTATTGTATTGTAGGCGCTAACTAGCTTACCCAACAACACACCACCACAATGTCCGCGCTGTAAACCAAACATCGCACGGGCAGAGAGAAGACCTCATAGACCTGGAGCGTACGTGCAGTACACCTGTACGGCCTATAGTATTATACATAGATTCGCCGCGCACCCTAGGTTGGAATTAGAGCCACGTGAAGATGTCGTGATATCCAGGGAACGAAAACGCGACAGGGAAAACCCAGGCCCGGGCCTCAGGGGCAACCTTGGCACCCCGTTAAGTTGTGTTCATAGGCTAAATATGGGGAACTCCTCGTTAGCAATACCACACTGCCCAGGATCTGCAGTAATTAAAACTAGGTGTGTACCATCCTAGTGAGATCCAGCACCTTGGACTGGGAGCCTTGGGACGACGCCAGCACTCCCTGCTCCCTTTAAGCCCTGATACCCAGTATGTAGATACCCAGTACGGTAGCTAGCGTACCTACGAGGCGACAAAACATAGGTATTGGCAAACCCGCCGTGCTGGGAGGCTTCAATGGAAAATCCATAGAGCCTCGAATGAAGGCACATTCTGAATCCTAATTTTACCTACCCACTCATTCGGTGGTGTACAGAGTGCTCTGGTACGAGAGCGAGTGATTAAATGTCAAGTCAGCTGTGAGACAACAAGAGCAGGTAGCGTAGGTAGTATCTGGGCAGTGTACCTATCGACTATCCCGCATGCGAGTTAGGTTAGTTGCTGAGAACTTCAACAATCGCCAGCGTTGGTCTCGTTTCTTTTTATTGCTCGATGAAGATCGGCATCGATGAACGAGAATCGGGTTATACTGTCACTTCGGACGTTCGATTTGCGTTTTGCGTTCTGCGTAGCCCGGCATCGTTCCCTCGACACACGGCGCACCGAGTACCGCAACATCGCCGAGGAAACGAAACCTTTAGCCACGTGCAAGAGAAACGATGCGAGAAGAGGAGAAACCGGGGAGTTTGCGTCATTCCAAATGCGAGCATAAACGCTCAACTCTGCACAGGTACCGTAGGTATATCGTGTACGGACGAAGTATACTACCTTAGTAACTGCCGTGTAGGTGCTCCAAACTGAGCGCGGGAAAGAGGAGGGTCATAATAGATGGTCTGGAATGGTCCCAAAAACCAACCGAAAATAACCCAACCGAACAACCCGCAATCAATCAGAAGAATTCCCAATGTTGTACGTCCGTACATAACCGGCTTCTCTCGATCTCCGGGACGGAAAAGATACCCAGTGCATACATTGTGCACCTGTAATTGAAGTTGCAGCCCAGCAAGGGGACCTATGCTAGCCAGAAGCGGAAACATCCGGAAGTGCGATTGAAAGTTGGATTCGCCGATTGATTCGCAATTCCGCTTCGCGCAATCACTGTCAGACTTCACCGCTCACGGCTCGCTATCTGCCGTAGTTATGTATTTTATCCACTTCGTACAGTCCCGACGCTCAAGCTTGCCCCGGTTAAAACGTATATCACACCACGTACCATAACTCGTCGCGTTAGAAAGTCGCATGAGTTTACAGCGAGCCGTCTAGAGACTTTGTTACAATTATATACATAGTACAGAATACAGTCTGTACTTTATAGTTCAATATAACGATGGCTGAGCGCCCCGGCATACCTTGGCCGACCCCCAAATCACACCTCCGCCACGTAGGTACCTCATTCCCCGATACCTACCCATAAATGAGAGGAGCCGGTAAGTTCCGGGACAGTGACACTTCCTACCTGCCGCCAGCTCTTCCTGAGAGCACTCCAGGGTCCGCGGACGTACCTAGATAGAGGTATGAAAAGATACGAGGTTTGGGCGAGATAGAAGCTTTCCGTAGGAGAAACCCTTTAGACTGCTCTAATATGAGTTGCTACTACGGCCCTGCGCGAGCTCCGGGGATTGACGGCTTTATTCGGAGTAGTTAGTCGAAACTTGTTAATTAGAGCTTCGGTATTCGGGCACCCAACACACAGCACCTATCCGCGCACCCTCCGAACCGAAAGCGGATGCTAAAATTCTGGTCGCCCGACAGAGACCGCAAATTGATAACTTGACTCTACTTATACTTACGGTAGCCAGTTCTTGTTTTTTTCTTCGATAATCTCACAAGATACCAGGTACCTAATCAATACATCTATTACGCATGTAGGTATTTGCTGTTGGTCGATCCACCGTTCCGCTCGGCCAGCTTGGACAGCCACAGGACAACAGGTAATTCCCTATCAATGATGTGCTCGAGTATATACAGTAGGTTGGGCGGTCAAGCAGTGCGGCCGGCCAAACAGTAGCATCACGATTCCCAAAAGGATAGCACAAAATCAGGCCGGAAAATCAGCGGTGCCAGACCGTTTGGTTGCGGCGAAGCTCTCGAGGCTGCTGCAGGGAAGAACACATCGTACGCGGTGTATGTAGGCACACCGGTAGGTAGTTCTATACTCCGGTATATGTACCTAGCATACGTAACCGCCTGGCTAGTGTGGTGAGCAGTGTTATGCCTATTCTGTACTTCGTAAATCATCGCTTAACCGTGTACGCAGGCAGTAATATGTTCACCTACGGCATGAATACGGCAGCATGTACTGCATGTACACTTTCTGCTCACTCGAAGATCGAGAAAAAGGCCGAGTTCGCTGGATCTAAATTTAGACACAACACGCCTTTCCTGCTGATTTCTAGACATAGCACAACCTATAAGTGAAGCCGAGTCAACTCGAGAGCTATTGCGGTGTGGTACAAGTACACCACACCTTCCCCGACGGGCTAATCTTCCCCCCCAGCATGGCAATGCTGAGGACCGGCATGATTGGTTCAGTCTGTCTTGCTTTCGGGCTTATATCCCATTCGAGATCCATTGGGATGGATCGACTGACCCTCTCCGGACGCACATTTAGAGTATATACATGGTATACATCATGTACATCATGTAGATGATGTACATCCAGTTGGGCACATCTCGATGCTGTGCTTCGCCTCTGTCTGCTGCGTACGCAGTGTGCTCAGTAGAGAATCATCTATCTACAGGCTGTACTTCGTACGCCCGTCCCTATCGAGGTACCCAGCCCTGCTGGGCCTTAGACCGTGCCCGGCCAATAGAGGGAGCTGACGAGTGCTTGGGATACCTCTACATAGTAATTAGATAGGCGGGGCGGCCGGCACGAGTTGGCAGTCTAACGGAGTTAGTAGTATGTTATGTGCGGAAGTCCGATTCGAACGTAAGGTAAACTGTATGTACCGCGCCGCAACGGCCGTTGAGGTCTACTACTTCGTACAGCTCAACTATAATTTCACCTTTCGCAGTCTATCTACACGACAGAAAACTGTACGGCACAGTACCGCACCACAGTACTCGGCCACCATGGGTGCCTCTCAATCAGATCAGGATATTGAGAACTCTGCCCCTTATAATAGGTAAGTGAGGTAACCGGGCAGCGTCTCGTATAGTAGGTAGGTCAAGCCATAGTGCAGATAGATTGTTAGGACGGAATACTGCGCAGTAGGCATCCAACCGCTTCAACGGAGCTGTATGGGCAATTGGCCGCGCCGGATGGCCGAACAATACGGTAGGCCGACCAACAGGGTAAACACGTTTCATGGAAATGGGAGTCTTATCCCATCCTGGGGCTATGGAAGCCGATATTCAAGAGTTCTCAATGGCGATCGTAATACATGCGCAGTAACCACCACACCATCGTACCGTATTATACTTGCTCAGCTTCTCACTCGCTTAAGCTCAGCACTTTCACTGCCTGGCTCGCCGACTTATCGGATGACTATCTGCCGAATGTTTAGATATAGGCATACCTATTGTTGCGAAGTACTGGGTACATATGCTTAGTGTCTCTATACGAAGTACATTATGTAGCTACTAATAGGAGGAAGATGTTTGGAATCATAGGCGGTGCAGTGAACGACGTATCAAGCCAGTTGGGCCGAACCCTTCGTAATAAGAGGTACAACCCATACTAGGCTAGCAGCAGCAACAAGCTCACCCATCAGCCTAATACACATTGCCGTACTTACCACGTCCGACGGCCCGTCGCCTCCCCTGGCTTTCGTTGTACAAGTCCGGATTTACATTAAAGGGTTTCAACGTCGTAACGCGTATTCTCACTAACTACCATTAGTGGAGGAAAACAGGAGGGCGAAAAGAGAACACAAGCAGATCACCAGTAACCCGTTACTAGTCCTCGGCCGCTTCAGCATCGCCCCGGAAGCTGCCTTCTGGATATCCAAGTCTGCTAATAAGTCCACGAGATTCTCCGCCGGTGCCTCACCAGAGTCGGTCTGCCCTAGACTTAGGGTGCCCTTGAGAATGGTACTTAAACTCCTTGTATCCTGGGCCGGCACTTCCAGAAGCCGGGTGCAGGCGTCATGGTCTCTAGCGGGCCTTTTCACTTCCCTCTCGTGCCGCCGATGCTTTAGTGTTGACCATCCAACCCGCCACGACCCACGCTATTTCGGGTCGGACGTCGGTGCGCAACACTAAGCGGGTAGGGCCAGGAGCTCTCATGGCTCATGGCGTTTGTCCGTGGACAGGCCAGGTACAATGAGGGAGTACCTACATCCCCCCCAAGTCCCCCCCCCAACTACGTAGATAGATAGCACTCTCGCAAAAGCGCGTCAGACGTCCGGGCACCCTCACGGCTGATCAGGATTTTACACATAGTTACCTACTCTACCACACAATAAAATGAAGGGGCCATACCGGGCTGATGGGCGCCGCAAGCTAGCCTAGGCAGCACACTAGGTGCGTTGTTAGTACCTCACAAGTACACATCCCTACATATATAACGAGATAACTATCAAACGTGTTACCAACCCGCTAAGCTGCCAACTTTGGTCGGCCACCCCACCGGTAAACCCCCATCAATGTGCCTGAGAAGCTGAGAGTTAAGCAGCCGAGAGATACCGTGGACCGAACAGCATTAGGACGCTCCGCAGGGGAGATACCTGGATACCTAACTATGATATCTCGGTTGCGTGTTTGTAGCTTGATATATCAAAGGTCGTGCCAACGACATCATAACCACCGACTTTACAGCGTCTAACTGAATCCAGTACAATTCACATATAGTCTAGCGTATCTGGGATAATCTATCAAGTCCACTATCAGTCTGTATATATTACTAGAGTGCCTCGCAGTTGGATTCTATTCGCGGTCGAAACCACGCCTTCCCAGAGAATCGGTGATCTCGGATCCGATACAGCCCGGAATCGACTTTTACTTATATGCAGTAGATTGTGGAATATGGCTTTCATCCCATAGATTACGGAATATGTACGTACTACAGCATTCCTACAATTGTGCCTTGTTCTTTGGTGCGAGAGCACCATTGCTTTTGAGTAAGTCGGACCGTATTAATTCGCTTGAATTGCTGTGGGATTGTTTCATTCCTTCGTCACTCTGCAGTTGGAATCACCCTCAACTTGGATATAACCGACTAGCCAAACAACTGGATTGAGCACCCAGCGGACGTGGCCGCTGAAATGCTCGGATAGGTAGAATTTAGAAACCCGGCCGCGGGATCTGGCGGAGTATGTGTGTCGTTAGCAATTCGAGGACCAGGTTAGCAAAACACTTTTACTAAGGAATTACATACTGTAAATACGTACTTAGTACGCGACCTCAACCCCAGGTATGCTTCGGCATGGTACCACATTGCTCGGCTACCCGACCTACTTAGTATTAGGTACACCACGTAATACTCGAGCATATAGACAGGGTTTGGTTACAAGGGAATGGTATCCCTGGCTGGCCGAGCGTCTTTGCAAGATACGTTACAACGTAGTCTAGTCTACTTGGTACGCGTGGAAAGGAAAGTATAGACTTTTGCTGTAATTCTGCGACCATCTCGACATACTAAGTATACAACTACCTAATCTAGGGTAGGCAATGCCATAGCCCAGCGGTTGGATCAACCGGATTGCTCGGCCATCCAGGGACCGCCACTCACCTATAGGGCTACGTCGGCTGCGTATCTGTGTAAGGTGGCCGGGCAATGCGGTCGGTCAAACAGCAAGGCTACGACGTCGCCAACTGCGTAGCAAAGAAGGTTGCCATGGGCGGGACCCTCAACATGGGGTATGTAGTGTAGTGTACCTAATGTAGGCACGACGTGCTCATGTAGGTACGGTATTGTGCGTTTATTATGTAAGGCAACTACCGGCTCCTGTTCCATTTTCCCCAAGATCTGGTGAGCCCTGTCTCGTCTATCGAACCCCAGCTACACTAGTGTAGCCGGCAAGGCTGCCTACTACCTGACGTATCTACGCGCGAAGCAACCCGGTATTTCACGTCAATATACCGGTGCTGAATAGAAACGTACATGTGTTGTGATGTAGGTAGGCAGTTAGTTGTAAACATGTCTGTCTGTACGCGGAAGTATAGAGTAATATCTTGCCTGGTAATTGGCGTGGGTCATCTGGTCCGTCCGCTGATACTATTTATTTTCTTGGTTGCTAATTACTACACTATGTGTTCCGCAACTACATGTGCCAGCCTATGTACTGGTCGACCTACCGACCGCATTGCTCGGCCACCGTGTCTCGTAAACAGGTCGTAGTCCAGCAGTCTGGTAATCAGATGTACGGCGAATAGGGTAGGCCTGCTATGCACTGGTACACTACTGCAAGCGCAGACACCCACGCTGGACGCGTGGGCAGCTCCATCGCTTGTACGTCGTGCATTAGTTAAGGTAGGATAAAGTATGTAGACAAATGTACTCTTGTATGAGGTGGGCGAATCGCTCGGAGAGGACACGGACAGTCTTGGAAACGCAACAAGCATATGCTAGGGCGGTTCGGCAGTGGTGCTCGGCTTCCCAGGAAGCCTTGCGCAAAGTCACAAGGTTGACAACCATCCTGTTCATGGAGAATCGAGATGGCATGGAATCCCAGACTTTCGGGACGAGCCTTCGACGGGAGTTGCATTGGAACCTCCTCCACAATGTCGCAACTCACCAACGACTCAACCTTGGCATCACAAGCTGGGCGGCTAGCCGGCCAGGGGACGTTGCAGATTACATATCTAGTAAATAGTAAAACCATGGTGATGGGGTAGGTACATCGTACTCATGAGTGGGTGTGTAGTGTGGATCGGCTACCGAAGTATTTAACTTGTCTGAGATTCTCGTAAGCAGTTATGTAACAGTTAATGGATGGTGTGGAAAGTTGACGTACGGCCGTCTATCCAACCACGTAGGTAACTACTTACCTATGCCAAACGGCCTTATACTAAGTACGTTATGACCCAGCAACTCTTGGAAACCCGCGTACTACAGTCGGGTTAATTAGTCTATCTACTATGTAGTGTGGGATACCTACTTCATACTTAATACATCGAGAGCACCCGTAAGGTACCTGGTTATTGAGAACATGCTGAGTACGACGTACTCAGTACAGTACGTACGTAGGCAGTGGTCAGCTTGAACTAGCTCCGGCCATCAGCCGGAACCTGGCTCCCGGCTTGGTGATACGTTTCGAATTGTTCCTTCGCGTACGGACTTACAGATCCAGAATGAAGAATCGCCAGCTTCCCTATCTCAATCACAGTGACGCTCCATAGTTACACGGTAACTAACTATTTAAGGGATTGTGCTTATTATGTATTCCGTACAGACTGTACACAGTAAATTACTACGGACTTCCAGTCGCAAGTATGAATCCTCGAACTCGCGCTCGGGCAGTTAATTACCTTAGTTATTACCCACTGGGCACGAAGTAGGTAGTATCTGCACCTGGCACCATGTAAGCCAACGCCAAGTACCACACCTTGCTGAGGCACGGGGTGAAGACTCCTACTAACTAACCCATCTACTAAGTAGCTAGTGTCGGAAATGTAATTTGAAAGTAATGCGCCGCTGGTACCGCTATAATTTCCTATAGCTCTGCGTGTATTCCGTACTATGCGGCGCGTTCCTATTAAATCGCTCTCTTCGGTATGTACAGACTACGAAAGCACGGCAATGACGGTACCACATTCGTCTCCCAAGATCCCGAGACCGCAGGCTCGAACACTTGCATACACCCACCGACATTCTGACAAATCGCTTGTCGCTTGCTTATAAAAGCAGGTGAGATAGGCTGGCCGATTTGGCCCTATAAACCCAAACTGCTAACCGGAAACCTCGCAAACCTCGCACCCTCCTAGGTATGGTCAATCCTAACCAGGGCAAAGGTGCCAGTTGGCAGCGTTCATATCCCCCGCTAAATCCGGGAGCCGTTATTTTTAGGCACTAGTATGGAAACATCTACGTGCAGTAAGGGATTCACGGCCACAGCCGAGTGGCATCAACAGTAGCTACCCGGGCTCTCGCTTCGCCTTTGGAAGATGGGTCCTCTCTTCCCCGGCATTGCCCTTAGGTATGACTGCCTACCGTAGTGTAGACAAGAGCACGATTCGACGACTCACGTCTGCTGCCTACTCCCCTCTCTGTCCAGCTCAAGTATATTGCGCGTCTGATGAACAGGAAAGAGACATAGGAATACAACCCTCTGTGAGAAGGCCTCGCGAAACAGTCGGATGAAAGTTACTACTCCGTAGTCAACGCCTTGCCAACTCCGGCCGGCCACCCCCACTCGACTAACTACTTTACATACCAGAAGTGTCCTTTCGCGCAATTCCACTAGCAGCCGGACAGGGCTGGTGGCCTATGTATGAGGGCCGGTAAGACGCTATTCGCCAGGGTACGAAGTACCTAATACCGGAAACAACGCTGCAAGTGTCGCGTCTTCCTTATTAGTATCTTATGTAGGTGAAAGGAACACGGCTCTTCAGACCGTGGCCGGGCGTTGTCTGCCGCGTGTGCCAGTGGGGAGTCCATCTATACGCGGACCTATCGTCACTTCAACCTGCGAAGGACGAGGACGCTTATATATTTCTAGGGTAGAAAGAGGTTCTGTTAAAGTTATGACCCATTCTGAATTCCTTGTATCTAGCCCCGGGTACCCTGGGTACCCTGGACGGCTTATATTCTATCCAGATGGGTGCTGATGCCGACTATAACTACGTGTGTCCGCGACGAGTGTACATATGGATACATTACGTCCTCGCCCGGGATGACATCTTGAGGCACTAGGTACAGACTGTACAATGCAGTACTTCTCCATACCACATGGTCTTATGTGGTAGTAGGGCACGTACGAAGGTGTGCTAAGTGGGATCCATGGCGGATGTTGTCAATTCTGAGTCGGATATCCGGAATAAAAAGGACAGGGAGCGGGCGTGATCACTCATTACCGACTAATTGATCCCGGGCGGTGATACTTCATACTACTGTAAAGCGTTAGTTAGTGATCGATCTTGAATTCTCCTACCGATTCTTTCCAACCCACGAAATAACTAATCTAGGTAACCGAACGCGAAGCGCGACGCGATACTTCATCATCACTGCCTAGGTATTTTCAATCAGCCCGACAACGGCCATTGTGGCTTCGATATTTTACTCACCGCACCCGCTAAGAATCCTATTTCTTTTCCGGAGTTAATTCCCGGTCATGTACGCCGTACACCTACATACCGTTTTCTGCGCTCGCTTCAAGCCAAACAGTCATACGCGTGTGCGGTCCAGGCCAGCGCGTTCAAGCTGACGCACACCGAACTGATGACCTGCTTCCCAACTTCCTATCTAGATAGCGCGCCCACCAGCATCGACATACTGCCCACCCATGTTATCGCCGCCGGGTTAACTAGCGGGCGCCATTTCTCTCGGGCGCTGCACGTGACCTTGGCAGGATGGAGTTGGCGACGCCCGTCGGGCCCAGAGATAGCCCCCAGTTGACCCTATTTGGCGTGGGGTTCGCCCACTGCTAATGCACTCAACAAGCTGACAATCTCATGTTTCCCGTGAGGGCGGTTATATTTCGAGATTTGCTGAGCAGACGCCGTTCGGCTTGACAGAGCGGCGTACGAGAACCTTAACAACCCAAAACCAGTACTTAGTAATGGTTTTGGGGCAGCAGCACAGTCCAGCGGGAGGGATATACAATGGGCGCCCGAGGATGGGAACTTACGGTAAGTTGAAGACTTGGGGTCAACATATATGGGTTTGCCGGCGTTCATCAGTGGCGCGAGGCCAACACGGCCGGTAGACCGTTAGACGGTCTGATGCAACGGGTACATTATTGCTCATTATTGTGTGGGCACTTCAACCACCCAGTCGCAGGCTTGGACTGTCCGAACGTCGAGTCGGGACCGAGTCCGCCGGTCGACAACGTTATTGTCGCTTCTGGCGCAACGCTTCAACTTACAAAGTGAGGTTTTATGACGATGCAAGGTCACTCTAGCGACTGAGCCGGCAAGCACGGTAAACGATCATTCATTCCGATCAACAGCTTTGAATTGTTCGATTACATAGTATAATAGAGCCTAGCGATTAAGGCACGATCGATCAAGGAATGATTATGAATGACGCGGTCAAACAGCATACCAAAGCCGATCAAACACCTAACTGTTCCGCGATTGTTCGTGCCGATTACCCCTTTCCCTGAATCACTCTTTTTCCAAACTCAAGCCCACGCTTCTGATCATGTTAGTAATTGGCATCAATAGCGTCAGATGGGCCTAAAGAACTAGTAGGGGCAGCAGAATGAGTGACAGCAGCGGAACATGATCAATTCCAATTATGCTGTCGGTTCCAGGCTCGTTAGTATTTCTCATCATTTCATCGGGGTCTGCCACGTCAGAAAATACTTTGGCCGTAACTTGTAGTACTTGCTGCCAATTGTCACCCTCAAGGGCACCAAGGGGCAAAGCCGGTTGGTAAATCCCAGCTTTACTCCACGATCGTAAGCATTGAGCCATGGCAATAACATGATGTCGCAGTCGAGTCCTGGATGGCGCAATCATTTTACCACAGCTACTGAAACCCCGTTCGGCTTCAGCAGAGGAATGTTGTTGTTGTTGTAATTATCGTCTACCTGGGGGCCCGGGGCCCCCTCTATGACCTATGAGATCTATCTACGGGAGACGGGCAGGGCCTTCCGGCCGCGCCATCTGGCCGACTGCGCTAGAAAATAAAGCAATGTTGTACATGTCCGTTTCCTCCCCGTTCTTTCTGTTTTTTTTTCTATAGACCAAGCAGCTTCCAGAATTTGAAGAATTTGGTGCCCGCAGAGGGGCCCAGTAAGTCTTCTTTGGCGGAGTCCCGTCGGCAGCCAGCGGGAGGTCTGTGTCGGGACAGGTGAAAATGTGCTCCTGGGAAAGCTCTTCTCCGCATGAGCACAGCTCGACAGCTTCTTCTGGGTGACCGAAGCGTCTGTGGTACTTGGCGAAGTCGCCGTGGCCTGTGCGTTCTGCTATGAAAATATGTAGGGACCTTTGTGGAAGATGCAGCTCAAGGGGGCGGCGGGTAGGCCATCTAATTTCCAGGGCTTCGTAGCAAAGGGAGCGTGCCTCCAGCCACCACTCTTTAAGTATCTGTGATGCTTTTTCCTGGGCTTGCCGGCCCAGATAAGCTAGGGACGGGGCTTCCTGAAGGGCTGGGTGGTCTGGAGAGAGGGCGGCACTGGAGAGGAGGCCCGCCAGACAGTCTGCCTGTTTGTTCCCTTCTATACCCATGTGCCCGGGGGATCAGCAGATGTGGACCCGGTGGGGGCCTAATGCCGTTCGGAGTTGGCGGCAAGCTGTGAAGCCAGTATACGAGGATGTGGGTAGCTTTCAGAAGAAGGAGGTGAAGACTGCCGTGTTGTCAAGACAGATGTGGATCTGGTCAGATTTGGAGGGGCCGTCCAGCTGTGAGGCCCACTTCAGGACCACGAGGGCCCCACAGCTTCTGCATCAAATATTTTTTCGCGGCCAAGTGAGCCATTTTCTTCGTGGAGGCAGACGCCGTTCTGGAATACTACGAAGCTCTATGCCACTGATTTGTCGGCGGACCCATCTAAGTATAAGACTAGGTCCTTGGGGCTGACTGTGTGTAGCCACTGGAGGTGTAGGGCAGTGGCAGGCTCCTTGTAGGTGGAAGATGGACCTGGCTATGGTGGTGGGGCCTGTTCTAGTGGGGGGCTCTGGCACAAGGAGGATTAGAGCAAGGAGTTCTTGTAGAGTGGTGCGGCGATGAAACTTGCTATATCGCCAGGCTCCTGGGGCAGCGGGGTCTGTGTGGCGGGCACAGATCAATAGGGGGTAGCGGGTATCGAGTTGTTGGAGGCAGACTGAGCCTAGTAGCCTCTGTTTGTAGAGGATGATGATGATGATGAATTAACGTCTAAGCTTTCAGGTGCGACTGCGCTACCCTACTGGCGGAACCTATCCAGATTATGTAGACGGCTAGGCGCGCAGCGCCTAGCATGACATAAGAAATCCTCCACTCCGTCCGTCAGACTGTCAGTGGTTAAATACAAAGAATCAGAGGGCGCAGCGTGAGGCTGCCCCCTTGTTCCGTAGAGCAGTGTCGCGGTGGCCTCCTCTTTCAGTCGTCCTCCAGCAGGAGGGCCTCCTGTGTCCTGGCGCACTCACCCGCGGCCTCAACAAATGCTGCAAAGTCCCAGTGCCCTTTGTGGCCCAGTAACTCCTGGAGCTCCTTTCCCGGTTAGAGCCCACCTGGCAGGCAAGTACGGAGTGGCTCGCACTGAACAAAGTGCCCAGCTTCCACTTCTTCTCCGCAATCGCATTTCTTAATCGCTTCCTCAGGGTGGTCAAACCTCCTGTGGTAGCTCGCAAAGTCCCCATGACCTGACCGCTCAGCTAAAAGCCGGTGGAGGGTAGGGCAAGGGAGGCTGAGCTCAGGAGGCTTCTTGACAGCCGGGAGGTCCCACCGCTTGTAAAACTGAGGTTCATTGTCGACCCACCAATCTGTCCAGAGAAACTGACGTTCCCGCCTGTTGTCTCATCGCACCGTGGATAGGGAGGGGAGGAGGTCTTCTTCGTTGTCATTGAAACTCGCAGAAGAGCTGAGTGCTGCCTCTCTGTCTGCTGCTTCGTTGCCTGGGATTTTAACGTAGCCAGGCGACCACTGCACGGAGTGCCCTCTGGGGAGGGTGGCCGTGTCTTTGCGGAACGAGAGGAAAGCAGCTTGCGAGTTGTCAGAAAGGTGGCCAAGCAGCCTCTGCAGGACTGAGATGTTGTCCAAACAGAAGTGCACTTGGCCGGAACCTGTAATGTCAGGGTGTTGTGCAGCCCATGAGGCAGCCTGAGCAGCCCCAACAGCTTCCGCGTCGAACACCTGTGAGCGGTAGAGGGTGCCGTGTCCTTTACCTACCACCTGTTTGTTTTTAAAAGCGACAAATCCCCAGCCAGCTTCCTCTGCGAGGGAGCCATCTGAGTAGATGACTGTGTCAGTGTGGGGGATTGTCGAGAGCCACTGAAGGTGCACTTCCTTCCCTTTCTTCTTGTTAGACAGACGGGGAGGGGAGGGGACGGTTTGCCACATTCTCTGGAGGAGAAGGGGGCGAGGGCACGGTGTGGTTAGCTTATATGCCCTCTGGAGACGGGACTCCTGGAGGGGCCGGGGGTGGATGCGAGGACGCCCACGCTTCTCGGTGGTGACCCGGGGTGGTGATGGCTCTGCGCGGGCGACGAGGGGGTGGGCAGCGTCGAGGGTGCGGAGGCGAAGGGAGTGGCGATGGCGAATCTGTCCCAGAAGCACACTGGCTGGCGGGAGGCCAGACTCACGGTGCAGAACGGGGACTGGGGTGGTGCGCCAGACAGGGAGGACTGCCCTGGTGGCAGCCTTGATCACACTGTTGATCTTGTCGACATGAGAGCCAGTCTGAGTGCTGACTGACTTGCCGCCTCTGGTTGCCGATTCCTTGGTGTGGCCAGGCCACCAGGCCTCTGCAGCAAACAAAGCAACTGGAAGAACGCAAACAGAGGCGGCGAGGGCCATGGCAGACGGAGGGGCACCTTTGCGCACTCTGTTGAGGCTACGGAGGTGGTTGGCAACGCGGAGGGCTTTTGCGCACCAGACACTAACGTGGTCCTTGAAGGAGAGCTTGCGGTCGAAGAAAGCACCAAGTCAGCGGACTGGGCCTTGGGCAGGTTCGACAACAAAGTTCCCAGCGCGGACCTGAGTGTCTCGGGGCTTACCTTTCTTGTTGAAGTGGATGAGCTTGCACTTCTCCGGTTCAAAGGTGATGGCGGACGAGGCTTCCCACTCCAGGGCATCCTGGACGTCTTCGGCGAGGAGGGCTGTAGTGATGTCAGTGTTGGGGCCAGTGCGGAGGAGAGAAACATCATCCGCGTAGCCAAAACGGCACGAAGGGACACCACGCTTGAAAAGAGGCTCCATGTACAGCATGAACAGCACAGGGGACACCGGTGAGCCCTGAGGGACGCCACAGGCAAGGGGTTCAGAGCCGGCGAGCACTCCTTCCATACGGACGGACGCGCGTCTGTCTGTCATAAAGGAGTCCACTCAGCGGACAAGGCGAGGATCCCAACCTTGTTGACGAAGGCGGAGCACTAGGCGGCCCCTGAGGACAGCGTTAAAGGCGCCGGACACATCCAGAGTAAGCATGGAGGCTTCCTCGTTCCTGGCAAATGCTTGCTCCATGTCGTGGACCACAGCAGCTACCAGGTCAGTTGCAGAGCGCTTGGGGAGCGCACCAAACTGTTGATTGTGGAGAATGCCGTGGAGGATGGCGGCGGTTGCCATGCGTCGCGCGATGAGTCTCTCCAGTCCCTTGCTGAGGCAAGAGATAAGGGAGATTGGTCGCCAAGCTTTGGGCACTGTAAAGTCAGTCTTACCAACCTTTGGCAGCATGACTACCTCGGCAGAACGAAACACCTTGGGATGGTAGCCGGTGATGAGGCAGGCCTCGTAGAGCAAGCGGACCTGTTCCCCAATGAGGGACCAGCAGCTCCCAAGTAGCCACGTGTCGACCATGTCCTCGCCAGGAGCAGTACGCTGAACTCCAGTGCAGGAGTGCTCAGCCTCGGCCATGGAAACTCTGGGGTCCCAGGGGACGGAGGTGGCTGGGTGGGGATCCAAAGGGATCCAGGGGTCAGGGATGTCGTCGCCTGCAGCCCTGGGGGTGAGGATCTTCCGGCGGAGCAAGGAGATTTTGGAGGCTGTGTCAGTGTGAAGCTGTCCGTTGTCCACAATGGGGGGGGACTTGAACCTGTCAGTCAGCTTGTGCCAGCCAGCTATCTCAAAGATCTGGGCGCTGCGCTTAGCCCCAGCAATCTTCTCTTCCCAGTACGTTGCCTTCGCGCGTCGAATGATGTTGCGGAAGTCCCGTCGGGCTTGTCGGACTTCGTCAGAATCAGGGAGGTCGCAACTGGCGGCAGCCGTGAAGTTGTGGTGAGCAGCCTCGCAGGCCGGTGTCCACCATTCCGCCTTGTACCCTCTGTCCATGCGAGGTGTCCCGGCCCCTTTGACGCACTTGGTGAGTACGTCAACCATCGCTTCAGCTGTCGCGTCAATGCTGGCCCTGGAGTACACCACAGGAGGGATGAGGTGCACGGATGAGCGGAGGAGAGCCATGAAGTCGCAGAAAGTGAAGAGGTTGACTCTGTACTTGGGGTCGAGCTTGGGGGGTCGGGAGGTGTTAGGGATCACTGCCGAGATGGTGAAGTGATCTGAGCCGGTATAGACGCTGTGGTCAACCCACGCGTCGGTGCCGGGAATGTTGTGGAACAGCTGGTCAAGAGTGTTGCCGAGCTCATGAGTAGGCTCGCCTGAGATGGTGATCTCGAGGCCTTTGGACTGTGCCCACTCATAAACGCGGCGACCGGGGCCGTGGTGCTGCCTGTGGCCAGGCTGCCAGGACCAATGCACAGCATTGAAGTCCCCAGCAATCACGGTGCGGGAGGGGGGGGACCACTGTTCAAGGTTAGTGAGGACGGAGTCGTCCCCAGAAGGGCGTCGGTACACATTCACTACCGTGGTGTCTGCGATGGTGATGACGCAAACATCAGGAGAGGTGAACGGGCGTGTCTGTGCGGCTTTGTAGTGAGGGTTCTTCCGCACATAGGTGAGGACCCGAGGCACTTCAGTCCAGTCTTCGACTGGAGAGAAGGCCTCAAATCCAGGGTGTGTCTTGGTGAGTCGCTTGGAGCCCTTCAGAGAGGCCCAGGGCTCCTGGACCAAGACAATGTCGATTTGGTTGTCCCAGGCAAGGTTGAGGGCGGTGTCGTGACAAGGGCCCGACCGGCCTGTGTTTACCTGCAGGATTCTGAAGAAGTCTTTGTGAGTTTTCCTGCTTCGCTCACCTTCTTTTCCCCCATGTTGACGTCCGGTCATTGGGAGATGGGGTCAGGGGATTCGGGGGCAGAGATCACGGGAAGCTTGCCCTTCTTGGTGTCGCGGGTCAGCAGAGCTGTGGCGACAGCTCCCTGAGTCGGGGCTCCCGCTGGGGGAGGGCGGGAGGGTGTTGAGGGAGTCTCAGTCTGGGCTGGGGGGCCAGGCTGAGGCTTGGGCGGGACCACGGTGCTCGGGGTTGCAGGTGTGCCCGTGATTCCACCAGCTGGAGTGGTGGGACGGGCATCCGAGCTGGGAGCAGCACCTGAGCGAGTTGCTGGTGGCGAATCCATGGAGATATCACCGTTTGCGTCGCGGGGGCGGTCTGGCGATACAGGAGCTGCTGGTTGGGTCGTGGTGGCCGGTGAGGCAGTTCCCTCTGCTGAGGCCCCCGGGGTGGGGGGAGGAGCAGGCTCTCCTGCAGTCTTGGTAGACGGCTGGGAGGGGCCTGCTGGGCGCTCAAGGGAGGGACGAGATGGTTGTGGGGTGGGAGCTGACTTCTGCTCGCGGAGGGCAGACTGGTAGCCTTGTTCTCCCAGCTGTCGGATGGCACTCAGCTGTTGCTTTGTGAAGCGATGGATGACGCCATCCTTCTTCACTGGCCGGGCTGGGCAGCCGACAAAGTCAGACCTGTGCGGGCCGCGGCAGTTGACACACTTGGGCGTGTGGGTGCACGGCTCTGAGTGAGGGTGACCGCAGCGGCCACAGAGCTGGCGCTTAGCGCACGCGCTGGGGTCATGGAAGGCCCAGCAAGAGGTGCACTGGGTGATGACAACCTTTTTGGCGAGGCGGCGGGCAGGCAGGGAGCCAAAAATGGTGAAGCCTGGACGGACACGTCGGGGGAAGGAGATGACCCATTCCTGTGCGTGCTTGACTTGGCTACGCGCACTGGGCGGCAGCCGGTGGCAGCCTCGGCCTCGTCAGGAATGATGCCTTCTAGGTTCGAGAGGGCACTGGGGCTGTTAGTAGGGACGCCACCAACAATGAAAGTGTGCCACTCTTGGGCCTCCTCAAGACGGAGGCCTTCTTTGGCAAAGAACGGCCAGGGGGAGAGCATGCGGACACGGACTTTGGCGTCTTAGGGAGACACAGCCCATCCGGATCTGACTTTCTGAGCTCAGGGGAGCTCAGGAAGGGAAAGGCCCATGGCGCGACCAAGGCGAACTCGGAGCTCACCAGGGGAAAGGGCTCTCTACGGGTTGCCCTCGGGGACGCGAAGGAACCGGCGGGTGTCTTTCGCTGGGGCGGGTAGAGTAGCAACCCCTTTGGGAGCACTGGGTTTTTTCGGGCCGACCTGCTGCCACCCTGAAGAAGGTTTGGTAGCAGCAGACTTACCTTTGGGAGTGCGGAAGTCCACCACCGCAGCGGAAGCAGAGGAGAATTTGGCCGCAACACTGCTGTACGTTGGGGCCTTGGGGGCAGATGGCTTCTACGCTGGCGGTGCAGTAGCTCACGGTGTTGGCTCAGTGGGCGAATGGGGTGCCGATGGAGCCGGAGAAGGGGGGGCGGCTACCTGTCCAGTGATGGACTGAGCGAGGAAGCCAGCAATAGTGGTGTGGATACCGCGAGCCCACTTGAGGTGGGCGGGGTCAGAAAATTTTGCTGCAGTAGCGTCTGCGGCAACGAGGAAGGCGGAGATGACTGTGTTGCGGGCAAGGCGGTCTGTCTCTTCTTGCTCCAGTGCGGCGAGGCCTGCCTTGGAGCCAGGTAGGCTAGGGGCCGCCTTCTGGCCCGCGGTGTTGATGACTGCATTGGTGAAGTTGAGAGGCAACGGGCTTGGGTTGCCAGGGGCACGGCGCTTACTGGGACGAGATGGTGAGCCAGTAAACTCCTCAGTGCCAGCCTGAAGGGACTGGACCGAGGGGATGATTCGAGGGGCGGCCACTGGGGTGGCAGCAGCTGGTGTAGCAGGAGGGGCAGCGCCAGCAGGACCGGTGATCCTTTTCCGCGGCTGGGGATCGAAGGAGATGCCCGAAGCCGTGGAAGAAAAGGTGTTTCCTAGGGTGGGGGAGGGGGATGGGGGTCCCGGGGGCTCCAGGGGGGAGAGGGGGGGGAGTGGAGTCGTCATGACAGCCACAGAGTCGTTCACGGACGTCCTGGAGCGACGACAAGGTTGAAAATGCGTGCGCGAAGCGAAAAGGCTGTGCGCGTGCGACGACGAGGTCGGAAATACCCCGCGGCGTGGCGTGGCGTGCGAAAATCACGCGCGCGCGACGGCGAGGTCGGAAATGCGTGCGCGCGCGAAAACGAAGCCGAAAAATGTGAGTAAAAACCCGCGATGCGTGCCAATTCCAAGAACTGGCCGAACAAAAGGAGGGAAGATTGATTAAAGCCCGGGAGAAGGCTATGAAGACCGATATCATCACTGCAGCTTGGTGTAAGTCAGGGATTTGGCCGCCTAACCATCGGAAACCCCTTGAAAATGACCAATTAGTCGGTTACACCGTACCGCTCGCAGAATCGGGTCCTCCCAAACCCTCTATGCCACCAAAATCGACCCCTACTTCTACCCTTAGTCTTCCTAACGTTCTTCGCACTTTCTTGAGTGGATCAAACTTTTATACGCAGTTTCGGGAGATGGAAAGGAATCTAACCCGCGATCAGAGTGCGTTACTTAAGAAGACGGGGAAACAGCTAGATCTGTTGACCTTAACAACGATTGTTCAGAATCAAGAAATCGACACCCATAAGGCAGAGACCAAATCCAAGCGTATAACAGGGAAAGTGACAGTGAAAAAGGACGCCCAGGAGGCGTTTTACAGTATAAAAGATATAGAAGAGACTCGGGTAGCTGCCGAACAGCAGGCGCAGCGCCGGATAGAGAAGATGCAGAAAAAAGAACAGAAAAAGACCGAAAAAAAGGGTAGGAGAGATAAAACGGTCCAACAGCCAGTAGAAGACCTAATTGATTGATTGATTGATTGATTGATTGCATTATCGACTACTTAGGGGGCGCTTGCGCCCCCTTCAATGACCTATCGGAGATCTATCTACAGTAGTCGGGCAGTGTGGAGCCGACCTGGTCGTTGACAAAGGAAACAGAGAAACAAGAGAATATATGTTTGTACAAAGGAAATTAGTCGCGTTGGGGGCCCGTGGCTAGCCGTGCCGCAGCCAGCTTCCAAAACTGCCCCGTCTTCCCTCCAGCAGCCTCCCGTCCAAGTAGAGCTAGCTCCACCTCTTCCTCTGGGATCCCGCGTGGGATCAAGTCATCGAATTCGGGGCAATCCAGTATATGTCCCTGCTCCCTCTCCTCACCACAAAGGCACAGCCCGATGCTTGTCTCAGGGTGCCCAAAACGCCTGTGGTAGGCAGCAAAGTCGCCATGGCCGGTGCGCTCCTGTATGAGTAGTGCCAGCTGTTGTCTTGGGAGTGCGTGCTCCTTAAGTCGCTTCGTAGGCCAGTGTAGGCCCAGCTCTCGATATCGGGAATGTGCATTCTCTTGCCACCATTGGTCGAGTTTTTGCCTCCCCAGCAGCCTCGCATAGCGGCCGACCCAGGCCACTGAGGGGGGGTCATGCCTGCAGGGTGCTCTGGAATCTAGTTCGTGACAAGACAGGAGCCCGGCATGCTCATCAGCAGCGGTGTTGCCAGGGATCTCCATGTGGCCTGGAGACCAGTGTGCCCTGAAGCGTTCCGGTCCAATGAGCTGGATTAGCTCGCGACATCTTGCAAATCGAGCAGACGAGGAGTCGGGTGTGGCCCAGGCAAGGGCTGTGAGCACTGACGTGTTGTCCAAGCAGAGGTGCACTAGGCGGAACTCAGGGAGCTCTGGTAGGGCTGCAGCCCACTCCAGAGCTGCCAGTGCCCCTTGTGCCTCCGCATCGTAAACTTCTTCGCGATAGAGGGAGCCATTCTCCTTGTGCACAAGTCTGGTGCCAATGTACGCCACAAAGGCCCAGGCAACTGACTTGTCCATTGAGCCGTCAGAGAACAGCACCAGCTCGTCTTCATTTCGCGTCGCAGCCCACTGTTTGACTACAGAGGCTGTCTGTTCCTTGTCAGAAGGTCGAGGCCAGACCCAAGGAGAGGGCTTGGGATACAGCTCTGGTCGCTCTGCATGGGGCAGCAGTGCTGCCAGCTCCTGGAGGATGGTGCGTCGGGGTATAGACAGTATGGGAGGTTCCCACAGAAACTGGGCGAGCTGGTCAGTGTCTTTGCAAATCACAACCCAGCCGGTGGCAGTGGGAAGAGCTGCAGGGTAGCTGCCGAGGGGGGTAGCGAGGGCATCACAAAGGGCAACGCGAAGGGAGGACTGGGACAGGTTCTTCCAGGGAGAAGAGTCCTTGAGGCGCAGCATGGCCCTGGGGGAGGGCTTGCGCTCTGTGGTGGCCTTAGGCTGTCCCTTGGCCTTGGTCTTCCGCTGGACGCGCGTCCAGCCTGGTTGGTTGGTGGTAGCAGCTGCTGCGGTATCGGGCTGCTTGTTGCCAGCAGGTTTGGGGCCCGGGGCTGGCTGGTTGGTCGACTTGGCGGCAGTGGCTTTCCTGGGTGGAGCCTGGGCTGCAGGGGCAGGACGAGAAGCTGCAACATTTGCCCACGTAGGGGCAGCCTGTGGGGCCGGTGCTGGGGCTGGCGGGGTTGCGGGAGGCGGTGGCGCTAGTTGCGCCCTTTGGTTGGCTGAAGAGGGAGCCACAGGGGCAGCAGCAGGGCCGGCTTTCGGAGAGGGAGGGGAGGCCAAAGTTTTCAGGGTCTTCATGAGGCCCGCGACAACTCGCTTTGCCCATTTCTCCTGCAAAGGCAGACGGAAAGGGGTAAGGGCAGCATCGATTGCCAGCGTAGTGGCTGTAATTACCTCTTGACAGGCCCGGCGGTCGCTGTCTTGCTCAGCGAACATGTCCAAGATGGCCCGGGAGTCTGCCATCCCAGGAGCCTACCTTTGTACTTTTACTCTTTCTTTCCTTCCCTAAGTAGAATATTTTCGAGAAGACAATACAGCATCACCAGCCTTGCCTGGATCAACGTACTGTCCGCCATCACACCAAGAAGGGCAAGCTTCCCGTGATCCCTGCCCCCGAATCCCTTGACCCCATCTCCTAATGACCAGATGCCATCATGGGAGAAAAGAAGGTGAGCGAAGCAGGAAAATTTACAAAGACTTCTTCAGGATCCTGCAGGTAAACACACACGGCTTTCTCTTCTTCCAATTTTTTTTTCCCAGAAAAGTGGGGCTATTTCACCGCCGCGTTCGCGCTATCACGACATTTTTGCTCACATTTTTGAGCTTCAGCCCCGTGTCAGTGGAAGCTGGGCACTTTGTCCAGTGCGAGCCACTCCGTACTTGCCTGCCAGGTGGGCTCCAACCGGGAAAGGAGCTCGAGAAGTTACTGGGCCACAAGGGGCATCGGGACTTTGCAGCATTTGTTGAGGCCGCGGGTGAGCGCGCCAGGACACAGGAGGCCCTCCTGCTGGAGGACGACTGAAAGAGGAGGCCACCGCGACACTGCTCTACGGAACAAGGGG
Organism: Xylaria intraflava; assembly: GCA_022385655.1. Taxonomy (NCBI): domain Eukaryota; kingdom Fungi; phylum Ascomycota; class Sordariomycetes; order Xylariales; family Xylariaceae; genus Xylaria; species Xylaria intraflava. The sequence goes on along the minus strand of MU279856.1, from coordinate 14 downwards.
GCAGCCTCACGCTG